>JBBPBX010039768.1:17058-29718 GCA_038048925.1 Garcialebias charrua | reverse complement strand
ATATATATATATACATACATATATATATATATATATATATATACATACATATATACAGTATATATATATATATATATAGTCACTAAGATGGCGGTGGGTGTGGCAGTGCGTGTTGGAGGAGCTGCTGGCTCACAAACAAAATCTGAAATTCTTGTTTATAAAACAACAGATGGGAAAGTTATTATAGAGGATGAACTTCTAAACTTTATTGCCATCAAAATGAGAACCCTAACTGGACCCGATGACAACATCCCAGTGATTAGAACCAAACTGGTGAGTGTGTTTGCAACTCGGTTCTCTCCAGAGCTTGATGCTGGCACGCTGTCCTCTTATCTCTCTGAGAAACTGGAGAAACGTGTGACGTGTCGGAAGATCGACTCGAGTCACAACAGATGTAGCTCATTCCAGGTCACAGCAGAGTGCAATGAACTGTCTGAGATGTACGAGCCACAACTTTGGCCAACGGGGGTTTATGTTCGCCGTTATTTTGAGGCACGCAAACCCAGAGCTGACAGGGACAATGTTGCACTCGTGTCAGGGGGTGGAGATGAGCTGCAGCGCTCTGCACCTGTGGTTACACCTGTCGCTTCAGGAGAGCAGCCGTGCACTAGCACGGATCAAACTGCCACAGCATAAATGAGCATTAATGTTGTGTCATATAATGTGCGTGGGCTGCGCGTTGGCCAAACAGAGGCAGATAAATCACGTCGTCTTGTGGTGGATGAACTTCTGAAAAAATGTGATGTTCTGTGCGTTCAAGAGACTTTTTTATCTAAACAGGACCTGGACAGACTCAACTCCCTGCATGAAGACTTTTATGGTGCAGGTGAATCTACCACTGACTTTAGCACTAAGTTAGTGCGGGGCAGAATTTCTGGGGGCGTGGCAGTATTGTGGCATAAAAGGTACGATCAGCTGATTAAAGTGATTAGACTGGATGTTGACTGGGCTATAGGAATAGAGTTCAGCTTCAGGGATAAAAAGTTCATTATACTGAATATATATACACCTTATGAAAGCCCCGAGAATGAAGATGAATATCTTAATAGGCTGGCATATATTGTGTCATTTATTCAGGACAATCCATCCACTTGTTTCTTTATTGTGGGGGATATGAATGCTGACGTGACAGATTGTAAGTCATTATTTGCCAATCACTTAAAGCAATTTTGTTCCAGCAATAAGTTGATCCTCTCCAGTGAAGTGCTCTTGCCTGTAGATAGCTACACTTACATTAGTGAGGCGTGGTACACAACTTCGTGGTTGGACCACTGTATCTGCACGGAGGATGCACATACCTCTTTAAAGACCATCAGGATTAATTATGAATTTGCAACATCTGATCATATCCCTGTCTCCTTGTCTATAGATATGGGTAATCTACCAGCCCTTTTGCCTGAAAACAATGACAGGCGAGAAGGAAAAATAAATTGGGACAATCTGACTGAGCAGGAGCTGAATCTATACTGCACCCAGTCTGAAACCTTGCTGAATACTATTGTTTTGCCAAAAAGTGCAGTGAGATGTTCGGACATGAACTGCAAAAATACGCAACATGGCACAGAGTTGTGCTCTCTATATGAGGAAGTGTTAAAATCACTTCTTATCTCAAGTAGATCTTTGCACAAAATTAAAAAGCATCAAGCCAAGCCAGGGTGGAATGAATATGCAAAAGAACTTCATGCTGAGGCCAGAAGGGCTTTTAAACTGTGGGCTGAATCAGGCAAACCTACACATGGTCCAGTATTTGATTTTAAGAAGAGGACAAATGCTAATTTTAAATATGTTTTACGATTTATTAAGAGGAATGAAAACGCACTTAAATCTGAGTCACTTGCAATGAAATTACAACATAACTGTCCTACAGAATTCTGGAAAGAAATTAAAAGAGTCAATAATGTAAAAACCTCCTTGCCAACAAACATTGATGGTGCAAATGGACCAGATGAAATTATGCAATTATGGAAGGAACACTATCATGAACTGTTTAACCGTAATAAAAGTAATCCCTTTGTGTTGAACGACATAGACAAACATGAAGATGTTACTATTTCTGCACAAGAAGTTGTGGATATTGTTATGAAGCTGAAAAATAATAAGGCATGTGGCGCGGATAAGATATCCGCAGAGCACTTAAAATTTGCAAGCAGGAAACTTTTTCCCTTGCTTGCCATTTGTTTTACTGGGTTTTTAATTCATGGCATTTTACCAGATTCTATACTGTCTGTGATTTTAGTGCCTATTGTTAAGAATAAGGCTGGTAAGATAAATAGCAAAGACAACTATCGACCTATAGCTCTAGCCAGTATTTTATCAAAGGTCTTGGAGAGAGCTATGTTAAACAGAATGGAGAAGTTTCTCCTGACTTCCGACAATCAGTTTGGCTTCAAACCAAACCTTGGCACTGATATGTGCATTTTTGCTCTCAAGGAGATCTTGGATCTATACAATAGGCATAATACCACAATTTTTACGTGTTTTATAGATGCTTCAAAAGCGTTTGATTATGTAAACCATGGGAAATTGTTTCATAAATTGCATGAAAGAGGAGTACCAAAATATCTTTTAAGAATCTTAGTGTATTGGTATGCTCACCAGTCCATGTGTGTAAAATGGGGAAAATCTGTTTCATCGTCTTTTTATGTGAGTAATGGTGTGCGACAAGGCAGCATTTTGTCTCCTTGCTTTTTTAACGTGTATATGGATGATTTATCTAAACTGCTGAATAAATGTAGGACTGGTTGTTGGGTTGGTAATAGAACCATCAACCACCTAATGTATGCTGATGATCTCGTTATATTTTGTCCATATAGTGCTGGTCTGGACTTTGACTTCAAATATAATGCAATAAAAAGTATCATCATGATTATCAGGAGCAAAGAGGACACTAAATTATCTTTCCCTGACTTCACTATGTCTGGCAACATCCTCCATGTCAGTGAGGAGGTGAAATACTTGGGACATTACATAACCGCTGACCTGTCTGATGACAGGGACATTTACAGGCAGCGTTGTATGCAATATGTACAAGCTGCTTCTTCGGAGGTTCTCTATGTGCTCAGTATCTGTAAAAACTGCACTAACCCAGCCTGATCAAGAAAGGTCATCAGAGACTCTACTTCCTCAGACGGCTGAGACGAGCCGGTCTGAGCAGCCCAGTTCTCACCTCGTTCTACATGTGTGCAGTGGAGACGTTAAAATCAAAGGGGGGTCAGATTCATTTCACATAAACTTGGCTCAAGATAAGTCGCAATGTATGCCGAGACACAGATTGGAAAAATGACAATAAGAGACAGAGACAAGATGAACACCTGAACATCATAATGAAAAAAACTAAACAAAAAACTACTTGTTTCTCTACTTCAACCCAAACTGTCACGCCTCTCATCTTCCTCGATTTCTTTCTGTTTATCTTTACACTTTCCTTCTTTCGCCAACTTACTTTCACATGAAAGCACATTTCTAGAGTTTGGCAAAAGGCCACAGGAAACTGAAGGGCAGGTGGGGGTTGGTGCTGGGAGGAAACAAAAACATTTATAGAAGATTTAGGGTGAATGTTAGCGGAGCACGCAAATGACTGGCAGTCATGGCTTAATGCTAGAGGCAACAGAGCTAACGCAAAGAATAAGACCGTGAGCTGAGGATATTTAGAGCTAAGTGGTGCTGGGGCGAACCTGAGAAGTTTTTCCTTCACAGCTTAATTCTCAATCTTATTGTGCAGTAATAGATGGGTGGAAAGGACAGAAAAAAAACAAACAGGAATTCTTTTTCCCCTTTTTTATTTTTGTGTCCAATTTGCACCAATGCCAAGGTCAGTATTCCTCTGGCCAGAGGTAAAAAGGGAATTCCAGGCACCGTCTGTGTGAGTCAGTACCAACATTTTCCAAACTTGCTTGGCCCGCTTCTCCTTAAATAGCCCAAGGAAATGTCCAAATGACCTAATTACGACTCAGGCTTTCCTAAGTAGCCTGTGTCAATGCATGACATGGTTTGTAAAAAATATACACGGCCACAGAACAGCAGGGTCTTGGCGGCATTTACACTTTTCATATGATTGATTTTTATTGGTAGGACAGTGAGCTGGATTTTGTCCATCCTGTGTTTCTCAGACCATCCTTGGTCAGGACACTCCTTTACTATGATCTAAAAGCAAAAAAGCAGAGTTGACTGGACCGTTTATTTTCTTCCCTGTAAAAACCCAAATCACAACTTCTGTTTTAGTCAAATAGTTTGTATCGGTAAAAAAAATACAGAATGAATCTGAACACTTAAAACAAAAAAAATATTAAAAGCCTGAACAAACATAATTAAAAAAAGGTTTTCTGTTTTGGCTTTCTAACACTTGGTTTAATTAAGCGGCTTACCTGCACCTAAAGAAGCGCTTGGAAACAATAATAATGGAGTTAAACAAAAGCCCTGTTCATGACAGGTGAATCAGAATTGAGTTGTCATTTAGAGAAATTTTCAGAGGACTCTGACTTTGACTTCTAACCATGTTTGTTCAGCGCCGTGAGAGACAAGGTGGTATGAAAATAAACCCTCAACTGTAATGGTTTGGACAAGCCGTGACAGTTTAATAAAATTAAGGGGGATGTGACGAACTGAAGTGCTTCGGATTCCTGCAAAGCCTTTTAACCCTTTCACCAACACGTCCGCTTTTTCAAGTGAAGCTTCTTTTGTTTACAAGTGCAAAAAACATCTATGTATAAAAGAGAACAAAAACAAAAATGTTTTGCAGATTTGAAAGTCAATACCAGAGTTTAGCAATTCACCATCTACAGTACAATTACTCCATCCGAGAAACCCAACGTTCACAACAGGAGGAGAAAGTAGGCGGAAAATATGAGGAAGAGGAGAGGAAGTCAAGCAGAGAGGAGACAGATTTGAGCTCCCAGAACTCTGACTGCAGACTGCCAATCCAGCTCAGATCCTGGATGGGATCATGCAGTACCTTTCCTGTGACAGACACAAGCAGTTCAACAGGTTCCCTCACATCAGGATGTGGAAAAATAAATATTCTGTACTCTTGAGGATTCCTTTCTGGTTCTAGTAGAATTAACTGCATGAACATTCCTTACTTTGTAATGGTCAATTGAATAGACAGCTACTTGAGATTTTATCCAGCCATATGACATTCTGGCAAAAGTCTTGGGGGCACTCTGGTAAACAGCTTCTGTTGTCAGATCACGCTGCAGAAGCTGAGTCATTTCTGTGCAACTGATTTGTTTTTCATGTCTGTTTTGTTGTTGTTGTTGTTGTTGTCCTCTCATCCTCCTGTCACAACCTCTTCTTTATCAGCCCACATGATGCATGTCTTGATGCAGCTGCAGTGGGAGGACTACCTGGAGTGTCGCTGTGCCGAACAGGACCGAGGAGTTTGCAGCTGAAAAGAAGCTCTATGCTGCATCTGCATGATGGTCTTACTCAACCACTTCCTCCTTCCGACTAGCTCCTCACAAGCCAACCTGTATGCCAGGGCCGGAAAATCTCACACAGAGGGGTTCAGTGCACCCAGGGACTGAGCACAGCACCTTATTCATCCTCTTCCTGAAACTCCTCCCTGTTTGTCCTGACCAACAGCAGGACAGCTTCATTAGAACATTTTAATACTTTTCTTTCTGTTGTGATGAGATAAACCAGCTGCTCATTCCTTCTTTTCAATGACGCTCAAGAGACACGCAGGTTCAGCGCTACCCTTCAAGGTGAACATAAACAAAATGAGTCAGGGTTAAGTATTTGTCCAATCTGTCTGTCTGACATCTGAGACACGAGAGGTGAAATAGGAGGAGTATACGCCAAAGATAAGATGCAATTTTGAGCTAAGAAAACAAGTTACAAAAGAGGCTTCATGGGTAAATTAGCAATGTTTCAGCATAGGTGAGAGGAAAAATGCCTCTCTGAGGCAGAAGCAGGTGGATACTGGAGTCCTGCTGCTATTCCTGGAATGCTAACTTTGTCCCATCTAGGTCTGGCAAAGGGGAGTGGGGTGGGGGGGCTCAGGAATACTGAACTCTACCTGAGTCGAACTATTTATACAGTAAACCTATGAGAGCCAGGGGTATTTAGGATTCTTGGGGAAATGGTAAAGTGGGCAAGTAATTCCTAAAACAAACAAAACCAGAGCATTAATGACGAGTCTGTCACTGTACTGGATGATTTTACTTTGGCCTCTGAATATTCCAGCAGGAAAGCTTACGCCAGTTTGTTTTTACTACTGTCCTGGTCGTTCTCCCATCGGACAGCACCTTGTTTTTCTACTTTAAATGCATTAAAACAGCACATGATATGTCCATTCCGACCAGGGGGATAAAAAAACATTTACCGTAGCTTGTAGACTCTCCGGGCTTCCCCCTCGTATGTCAGCCTCAGATGAGGGTGAGAAGAATGAGGCTCTGTATGGCCACAGCAAGAAGCCATTCATCCATCCACAGCTCGACCACAACGTGAGCAGAACAGAACGTACCCATCGCGACTTAAACGGAACCAATACTGAACAGATCCATGACGTCCTAACAGCAGACAGCATCCACATTGATCCAATTCATTCTAAACATCGTCATTTAATGGGATAATTGTTGGGTTTGAGCAAAGTAGACAATGCTAAATCAACTTCAAGAACAAGCCTTCAGGTTCACGCATGGATTGTGTGAACCTTCATCAAGATACTCAACTTCCCCTGCAGTAGCTAGAACACAGACTGAAGCATCAAGTGGAACCAAGCCTGTGTTTATGGGGTAATCTTTGGTTGATCAACAAACTCAGTCAACCCAGACTACTGTGCAATTTTAAACCCTCCCCATTGCCTTTGCCATGCTGAACAGGGTTCCTATTATTGGCTGGTGGCTAACTGGAAGCTGTGGAACAAACCAGAGTCCCTGGCAGAGCTCGTGTTGTTCCCCTCAGTCCTGCTCAGGCTCACTGGAGACCAGCGCTGGAGGCTGGGACAGAGAAAGTAGCTTCTGTGCATCAGTGTCCAACATCTCTGGCTTCACATGCCTGTGTGAGAGGCTGGCAGCCGGGCCAAGCCAAAGAGTGACCAAAGAGAACAGTGTGTATCTAGAATATTTGTTTTAGTCCATGTCTGATGGAAAATATACAAGCAGGCGCACTTAATGATGTGTAAATCTGACAAGATAACAGTTTTCAGTTTTGATTTTATGGACTTCTGGACATAAGATAGAATGAAAAGGTGGTTTATCCCAAGATCACAGGATAATACTAAACCACAGATCCAAACATTGGGCCTCATGCACAAACCGTTCGTACGCACAGATTTGTGCTTAAACTGTGCTTACGAGTGATTTAGGAGCATATGTGGCATTCAACAATGTTCACGTATCCTACGATTTTTTTCAGATACGAACAAAATCTACGTGTGGTCCGGACCTGTCGTATATTTTACGAGCGGTCCGTCTGCTGTCATCCAGACAGCATTACTCCACAAATAACTTCATATTTCGTTATTTAGGAAATGTTTAGAGTTTAAAAAAGTAACGCACCACAATTGTTTTTGACAATAGGTTCTGTTTGAAGTCGAATTATAATTTTAAATGTAATAATGACTAACGGATTAAAGTATTTAAATGAAAATCAATTTGTTATCAATGCCGTTTTCTAACACTACAATATTAATATGAAGATCTCAAACTGAAATCAACTTAAACCATGAATTAATTTAAGTTTAATTTGCCGCGGTATCGCAGACTTCGGTAAGCCAGACTTTACACAGACTTCCTCCAGCTGCTGTCATAGCTCTGATGTGGCTCAGTCAGTAGAGCACTGCGTCGCAGTTCCGAAGGTCATGGGATCGCCTCCCGTGGGAGGACAACGTTTTTTTTTTTTTTTAATTCATTCCAGATTTAAAAAACACAAGAAAACTATTTACAATACAACAAGAAATAAAGCATAAAGCCTTTTTAATTTGGAATGAATAAATAATCTAAAGTAAGAAGGAAAAAAAAAGAATCATACCTTGTGGGACTCGATCCCACGAGGTGTAGAAAAAAGGTTAGGAACAGCTAACAGTGCAATGCTTTAACCAGTAAGCCACCAGTACGCATGCATGTTTCGAGGTCCACATTTATTATAAACAAACTTTCTTTGGTTTTAGCTGGTCATTTACTTCCATGAGTGACGCTGCTAATAAGGACAGATTTTCTTTTCTTGTCCTCAGAGACCACAGAACTTCATCCTCCGCACCGGTAGAGTTCTTCTTTTTTACTTTTCGCTGTCATTTTATGAACGTACACGTTCTGCCTCTGAGGCAGGAAACGTAGCCTTATATGGCGTTTTGAGGGGTGGGAATTATGTAAATAAGCTCACGCGTGCACGCGCAGCTGTTTAGAACAGGTGAGATTCATCAACTTTAAGCAGCCCGTTTACACGCTTTTCCTGTGGATAGAAGAGTTTGTTGGATCTGACGTGGCATGTTCTTACGAACACTTCGTACGAACAAAAGTAGGAGACATTTAGGATAAGAATACGAACTGTTTCGTGCATGAGGCCATTGAGAGTGGGAAAAAAACAACAACAGTGTAGCTGCCTTAAAGCAGAGTAATAATTCCAATAAAGATAAAAATTACCCACAATCTATGGTTACAATATTGCTGTTATCATCATATTCTGTGCCAACCATCATCAACACTCACTCACTCACTCACTCACTCACTCACTCACTCACTCACTCACTCACTCACTCACTCACTCACTCACTCACTCACTCACTCACTCACACTTTTTCTTTCTCTCTCTCTTTCTCTATGTATGTGTGTTAGCAAAATATTGAACTACTACGGTACACATATTTTAACTCAGAAAGTAGTAATTGGATGTACATCTACAACTGCTACTTACTAGAGTCAACCTGAACCAAGATGGCTGCCACAGCTAATCAAACTTAGAAAAAAAAAATTACAGAAATGGCTACAACTCAGCAAGCTTTACAGATATTGAGCTAAGATTTGATGTGGTAGTAGTCAAAAGTCATCCCCAACACATGCACGATGCACTTAAAGATTGGACAAAATATTTTTAAAACTTTGGCAATTAAGCTAGTGGGTGATGTGCCCTTCAACAAATGCTAGGCCTCTTATTGAAATATTTATTTATACTTAATATGGAAAATTATATTATTTTCAGATATAGTTTGATAAAATTGGCCTCCCCCCCAAAACAAAACAAACAAAAAAAACAACAACAAAAAAACAACCTTGTATGGTATAAACAGGTCCATCAACAAAGGTTAGTTTAGATAATAATAAGAAGGGATTTTTCAGGTGTAAAATTAACTGTACAGATAAAACAGTAGCAGATACTGCTATTGTATCTCAAATGTTTAAACTCTGAGATAAAGAAGAGCAGATGGAGCTGTAAATAGGTTTAAGAAGAGTCAAATGATACATTTTCAGTCTTACATTTAGCAAATTTCATAAACGAGACAAGAAAATGTCTTAGATGTGCATTTTACTTTATGAACCCAAACAAGACTGAGAAAGAAATCAAACTCAACCTGATAATTCAACAATCCTCACCTAAAACATTACAGACATGACCGTGAACAAGCATGCTTGTCTGCCTTTCTGTGTTATGTCTCTGACAGACAAGGAGTCTAGCAGGGTTCAACACCCCATCTTCGGAACAGACTCCATCTTCCTCATGATCAAACGTACAATCAAGTGGGCATAGAGAATGGATGGAAATATGCTCCATCAAAGTAGTATTTTCAAGCTTGAGTAATGATGTCCCCCATCTCATAAATCTTACTTTCCCTCTCCTTCTTATTTTTACAGCTGTACACAGCTAGATCTGTTGAAATGCTTTAATTCCTAGTGAACAAGAAAGACAAGAAATCCAGAAACTCAGGTTCTCACAGTAAGTCAATCAGTGATTTCCTTTTACCTTGAATACAAACAAGTATTCAGGTCCATATATATATGTATGTGTGTAGCCATTATTTACTTCGGATAAAAATAAAAAAAAGATTACCGGTAGGTGAATTTCTCTTTAACAAAAAAGGAAACTTATGCGGCATCAGACTTGTGAGTCACTGAAACCAGGAGTTATGATATGAAAGGAGGTATTATTATCTGTTTTCAAATTATGCTGTTTGTCACTTTTGTTATTTATAAAGCTATAACTAGGTATTACACATGGAGTCTCACATTTCTGATGTCTTGTAATCTCACTTTCAATAACTCAAACAAAATGAGTACTTTGATCTTTGCAGCACAGTTGGTTAGGTTTTTCCTTCCAGAACTGTGTACCCCAGATGGAAACATTTCCATTCGTACAAACTGAAGTCAGGATAACTATCATAACTGTGACTGTAAATACCCAGAGCAGAGGAACTGAGAGTAACAGAACTCAAACGACTCAGGATAAAAGATAAGTGGTGTTTATTTACAAGTGGGGGTACTGGGAAGATCTGCAATGGAGGGAGATGGGTAAGTATGGCTTCCAGTTAGTATAGAGTCTGAATTTATGTTAAATATTATTTTCCTTACAGGTTCCTTGTTGTTCATTGGCTCTGAGAGGAGGGCAGAGGATTCCAGGTATGTATGGTGGCAGAAATGGAGATGAAGTAAGTAGCACTGGTACTGTTGTGGATTGTAGGCAGGCAGGTTGAAGGCAGGCAGGCAGGCAAGTGAGCAGCAGGACAAGCCTGAAACTCAGAGGCACCAGTGGTTCCAGGGTAGTATCAGATTGTAGACATGGAGGACAGCAGATAGGTCCAGGAAAATCCTTCAGGAATCAAACTAAGATGGCACTGAGAAAGTCTGGTAAGTATAGTTCTTATCTTTATGAATGCACAAGAAGGCCATCACAAGTACTCGTTGGTGTCCAATGTTCCAGGAGAAGAGAACACTTCAGCAGTCCTTTAGTCCCTGGAGCTCATTATTGGAATTGGCCACAGATGCTGCTCATTGGCACTGCCTTGCCACTCAAGAAGCTGCAGGAGGAAAAACACTGGAATCCCACTATAGCTCGCTGTAATTTATGTGTCAGCCTCCGTAAGCGTTAAATGTGCGTGTTGCACCCCGAGTGGCTCTGATGAATAAACCATTTGGCCAGGCTGTCGGGATCGGAAGCTCTGTCACAGTCCATTAAAAAACTGACGCAGAGCAACAAGCGAGGGGGATGTAAACCTGCGCTGCTGACCTCTCAGCTCAGTGTTGTGATCCTCTTGCTGTACCCATGCAACTACATGAGGTAAACTGCCAGTATGAGCTGCTCCTTTGCTCAGTTTTCTTCTTGCCATGGCAGAATCACTTGCCCAGCCATTTGGGTTGGCACTCTCTGCATCTCTGGGCCAGGAAAGTCATTAATCTAGGGTTAGTGGGTCTTTAGGGGCCATGTGAGGACCACTGGTCACTAAAACACATGCTGAGCAGGCCAAAGATTTGGTCAAAAACAGGATCCAAGATTTAAGAAACACATAAAAACAAAACATTCTTACTAAGAATAACTTTGATTCTGCTTTCCCATTTTGGTTCCTCCAACTAAAAGCCAATTATACTGAATATTTCTTAAATGTGTATAACATTCAGGCACTGACACACCTATAAGAATAGTTTTTTATACTCATCTGCTCTTACAGGAAACGAAAAACGAACAACAACTAAGAATTATAGCACCTTCCTTTTAGTTTTACTAAAAGAAACATTTAAAGTTCATGTAATGAAAACTATGTGGGGGAGTATTTATTGCAACAGTTCTAGGACAGATTAAAAAAAAAGAACATATTTTTATGTGATAGTTGTATTTTCTCCTGTGACTGTGCAGAGAGCAATCCTTACTCATAATGTGAATACTCAAAAGGGCAAAGGAGCAGAAAGCAATTAAAATGATTTATAAGACTAATTTTTGAGAGGACTTTAAACATTAAAAAGTTTAAACAACCTCTGAGAGCAGGAAAGAAAATCTGTTTTGATGATCAGAAGAGTCAGTAAAAACAAACCTGCAGAGATGTGTACAGGAAATATGTCCAAGGACATGCTCTTATCTTACAGTAAAATACCTTCCTTTCTATGGTGAGGTAAACTGCCATTCCTTCAAACCAGCAACAACAGCATTTACAGTCAAAACCGTCACCAGGTCTCAGTCTTGGCAGTAATCGAGGAGGAATTTATGAATGTCTTTGGTTTGTCTGGTCAGGGGCTTGGCTATTTTTCTGCTGTTCCATTTCCCGCAGACTGCTGCTGCTCCAACAGACGTGAATAACCTCAGTGATGCAATCTCTCCACAGATGCAGACTTGATGTTCCATTGTTAAAGTAAGAAGAAAAAAACGTGTTGGATGGGGTGGGTGCAGGGGGCAGTTGTTTCCCTGCATAAAGTGGGAAAAATGACATCACAGTAGTAAAAAAAAAAGGGGGGGGGGCACAGCTGATAAGACGTTCAACCGCAGCATTCTTACGTGATTTCCCTCTTAAGTCTGGGTGTCCATATGTTGTTTATCAGCTATACTGTGTAATTGCACCATGGCAACTGTGCATTTGGCAGCCAGCACTTTATGCCATCTGAGTGAAAATCTGGAGGAAAGTGATGCTGGAGAAGAAATGACGAGATGTCTTTATTAGACCATTAAAGCTGCACTATGTAACTTTGTAATGCAGTCTAACTTTTCTAACAATATATTTTTAACATATTTCTTCACTCTGTC
>JBBPBX010039767.1:0-22265 GCA_038048925.1 Garcialebias charrua | reverse complement strand
ATATAGTGTATTTCTCTCTTATGTTTTTCTATTGTTTAAGGAAATTATACCATTGCTTTCATCATTCTTTAGTTTGTAGCAGGTTGCTCTTGTAAATGAGTCCACGAGGCTCGATGAGATTTTACCTGACTAAATAAAGGTTGAATGCAAAAATAAAATATACAACACAGGTTTTGCATGTGATTTTGCTTATTTGTTAGTTTACAAATTCTAGTTATGCATAACAGTTGATCTAATATGCATACATTTCTGTCTTTACAAACATATATTTTTATAGTGTCCTTACCCCATAGTAATAATGTAATTCAGTGTAATGTGATAGTTTCAGTGTAATTTAAATGTTAATTTGAGTAAAAATGTTCAATGTTAATTGAAAAATGAAAAAAAAAAGAAAGAAGAATGAATAAATAAATACTAAATATTTTATTACTGATATTATCATTCAACCTTTATTTATACAGTCCCATTGAGTCACGGGGACTAATTTACAAAAGAGACCTGATTTTTCTTTCTTTCTTTTTTTTTTTTTTGGATGATTTTTTTAATGATAAGTATTATCTTTTAAGTATTATTCATTTTTTTACCCCCCAAAATTTACACACGTCATATAAAAACAAAAACCGTTCGAATGAACCAAATAACCCCATTTTCATGACATCACTCTGTCCACTAGAGGGCGCGCGTTGCCTCAAAAAGACCTCTAAGTGAAGCCGGACTAACAGGTGTTGCACCAAATTCTGTGACGTATCAAATTCTGTGACCACAGTGGGCGACGGCGTGCATTCCTCTGGGACCATCGCATTCAATTGCTGTTGTTTAAACATTTAAACCCAAAATAGCCGTTTAATAAATCTGTAAATGATTAATAAATGTTTCCAAGGGGCTTTGTTGGGAAGGAGATTGAGTTCAAAACGGCTTCTAATATTCTAACGCCTTCTTTTAATACCCTAAGCTTACTGTAATTTCACATACATATTATCACAGTTCATTACAACTACGCCTCCTCGCTACAATCTGGGGGCATTTAACATAACATGGGACCCTCAAATAGCCAGTATCACAGAGGAATGTACGCTGTCGCCCCCTGTGGTCACAGAATTTGGTGTAACACCGGAAGTAGCTGATTATATGCGTAAAGCACAGCCAAACCGCCATTTTGGGCTCAAGATAAAAGCGGAAGAGTTGGGTGTGGACCCTCTCGTGAAAAACACCTCGGATATCTGACGGTATGAACATCGGACTGTTGTAGATTATATTTTAATCTGTGGAAATGGATGTTCGGGCTGTTTTTGTGTTGTTGGCGGCGCTGCTGAACGCTGTTTTGGCCGAGGTGAAGTACTTTGAAGTCGGCGGTGAGGTTTCACTCAGGCCCGTCACCCCGACTGAAGGAATCAGCAGCATCACATGGAAACACCGAGGAAACATCGTAGCTGACTACAGTAAAGGCAGTGACGTGGAATATTATGCATCTTTCAAAGACCGAACCACCCTGGATTTAACCAGCGGAGTGCTGACCCTGCGATCCATGACGAAGTCTGACGAAGGAGACTTCACTGTGGAGGTCAACAACAGAGTCCAGAGTGTTGTGTATTCTGCCAAGGAGGTCAAGAGCTTACGTCACAGCAAGGTGGAAGTGGTGCCGAGACCTCTGACCTGCAACCACCTCTCACAGAAGTGTACCCTGAGCTGCGTGATGACAGACAACAGAGACAACACAGACAGTGAACCCTTTCAGTTCTTCTGGAAGGAAGGAGACGGAGCGTGGATGAAGTTGACGAAGGACAAGGAGATAATCAACGGTGTTCAAATCAAAACGTTCTCCTGCAAAATATCTAACACAATCAGTGAGAAGGAAAGTGATCCACATGACAATCCGTTCTTCAAACAACCAGAATCACCTGCAGGTCTGGTGGCTGGGATTGTTGTCCTGGTCATATTAATATTGGCAGGTGTTGTACTTGCAGGGTTTGCCTACAAATACCCGGACAAACTTGCACCTTGTATATCCTGTTTTGCTAGAAAAGGCGGAGATCAGACCAATGGAGGTCCTAAAGCTGAGAACAACGGGGTGACTGATCCCCTCGCTGGCGAAGGTAACTCCAAGGACTCGCCTGTCTAGGTGGATCTATCTTCTGCAGAACAAACTCACTGGATTCATATTTTTTTTATTTTGCTTTTGTACCCCGAGACGACGACTTCTGTTGTGACTTGGCATATATAAGTAAACTGAATTTAATGCATATAAATATTGCAGACACTGAATCAGATTACAGCCACCACCAGGTTTACTCACAGTTACACAGATAAATGTACAGATGCAAAATAAGACGAATGGACGTTGTGCATTTACAGTATTTAG
The DNA here is from genome assembly GCA_038048925.1 of Garcialebias charrua. Classification (NCBI taxonomy): domain Eukaryota; kingdom Metazoa; phylum Chordata; class Actinopteri; order Cyprinodontiformes; family Rivulidae; genus Garcialebias; species Garcialebias charrua. The sequence continues at coordinate 19,906 of JBBPBX010039767.1, read as the reverse complement.
AATAAAAACAGCGATGACGATGAATGAATGATGAGTTGCAGAATGACCCATTTTAGAGCTTTATGGTTCATCTGAACCAGAAGAACACCATATTGTGCCTCTTAGCTTGTGTTTTATCTCATTACAGTTTATTACAGTCTGTCAGGTTTTCTGTTTATCATGTGGTTTTACTGATGCTGATTGTTTTTAGTATATATATCAAGTCCATTTTTAGAAACGTAAAAAAGTAAATACGGTATATTTACTTTTTTTTTCTTCCTGGCAGCCAGGAAACAAAAAAGTAAATATATTTTACTTTTTGTTTCCTGGTTCTGCTTTTGACCTCCCCAGTGTCTGTTTCCACTGACTGCTGCAGACATTTGCACGAAAATGACTCGGAAGTGTTTGTGCTTTTTTTGGGCGGTGTGTAACAGAAGAATGTCGACTTTTCTGTAAATTTTAATTAGCAGTGCTGTGCAGATGCCTGAGCATGTTGTTTTAATTCATCTTCAGGTTGTTTTAGTCTGTTTTTGACAGTCCAGGACTTCCATTAGTGTTTCTTGGACAAAGGTCGATGAAAAGAGGGACGAGATGTAAATGAATGCTTTTGCACAGTCTCTGTAAATTAACAACTGAATCATGTACAGAATGTATAATATAACTGCATGTGTTTCACAGCAACAAAAGACAACTATTATTTTTTTAATGTTTTAAAGCCACTTTGTAATGAACTGTTGTGTTTCTACTGTCTGATATTAAATGTGCAGTTGTGCTTTCACTGTGATAATTCTTAAAAGCACCTCGTCCCCTTTGTATTATTTATTATGCTTTATTTTATGGTTTATTTTATCGGGCATCTGGTAAGGATGCTCCCTGGTCGTATCCATAGGGAGGTGCTATGGGCATGTCTGACTGGGAGGAGACCCCGGGGCCTTGGGGTCCTCCCAGAAGAGCAGGAAGAGGTGGCCACTGCTCAAGCTGCTGCCCGACTTCAGAACAAGCAGAAGATGTTTTATTTTTGTCCAATTTGATGAAAGTGAAAAGTTTCTTTAAAATAAAACAAATCATTGCTTCACGGCCTGACAGACTAGTTTTCTTCTTTCGGCTTTTCTCTTTTCACGTGTTGCCACAGCGAAACTCATTCTCTGTCTCACTATATTTTATATATATATATATATATATAAAATGTATATAAAACTACTAGAAAAATTAAAAATGTTACATGGAACTGTAACTAAATAGTCTCTAGGTGGGAGCGGGAATGGCTTTGTCTCTTGTGTCCACAGAGTGTCCTGTCCAGTGTGTCCCCGCCTCTCACAGTGACAGCTGTCCTGTCAGTGGTGGTGAAACTCCCAACACAAACACGTACACACTGGTTTTGCGGGGGCAGTGGTGGGATAAAACTAAGTACAAATACTTTGTTACTGTACTTAAGTACATTTTTCATGTATCTGTACTTAAGTAGAATTAAATGTGGGTACTTTTACTCCACTACATTTTACATGAAGTAGCTGTACTTTCTACTACACTACATTTCTATAATGTGTTGAGTTACAAGTTACATTCACGTTGCAGCTTTTTGATTAGTCGTTAGTTTGAAAGTAACTGATGTTGAGAGGGGAGTTGATCCATTGAATCACTGCAAAGTGAACAGGTAACATTGGATCCACCTTCAAGAAGAGCTGGACCAATGACATACAGTATTCTATTATACAGTATACAGTATGTCATTGAGCTGGGAGCACCCACAGCACCACTAACACACCCATGGATTCCACCACAGAGATTCTTCCAGAAGATACACACCACCCTGGCCTTATTGAAAGATTATTGAAAGATTATCGAAATACGTTCAGTACAGCAGGACAGATTCTCTCTCCCAAAAGAACCAGACTGGACTCAAAAAAACTTTGAAAACTAACTTCTTCTGAACTTGAACAAGAAATTATTGCTGCAATATTAAAATGTGTCAGTTCATGCAGGAGACAAGAGATGTCTCCAAATGTCTCGACACTCGGGTCCAAGTTTTGAAAATGGTATCAAGAAGTTAAAATGTTGTTCACTATTGAGCCATTACAAGGTTGACTAAACTAGAGTTGATGACAAACTGGAGTTGAAATGATCAGTGTCTATTCCTTTGTTAGGTCTAATGATCCTTTTTTCTGTCAGACAACTTTTACTTAAATGTGCAGTTAAAATGACACATTGGTTTTGTTTTGTGTTAAATATAAACTTTCAAAGGTATAACCATTCCTCTTATTTTGCTTAATGACATTTAACTCTGCAGGTCATCCCTGAAATTCAGACGCACAGAATCACAAGTCCAAGTGTGAACTGTGTCACAGAGTAAACACAATAAAAACATGTATTATCTGCAGCATTGTTCATTAAAATGACTCAACACTATAAATGTATTACAGAAAATATACATACAGTACGCACACTTTTTTATGATGCAAATTTTTATTGGTTTTCCATAAAGAAAAATTGCCCTACCCCCAGAAACCTTAAGTAATTATATCTTTACAGTGTAATCTGATCTACAAACTAAATTTTAAGCTGGAGATGTCATTTAACCCACATGTGAAAAATAATGGGACCACTTTTTGTTGTACTCCTCAACTCTATTCACCAATCTATAAGATAATCAGAAAACAGTACGCACACTTAATGTAGACCATTGCATTAGTTAATACATTCAGCAAGTACTTTTACTTTAATACTTTAAGCATTTTTAAAAGCAAGTACTTATTTACTTTTACTTAAGTAAGAACATTAACGTGGTACTTCTACTTTTACTAGAGTACATTTTTGTCTGTTTATTTGTACTTTTACTTAAGCACAGTGTTTGAGTACTTTTTCCACCTCTGTGCGGGGGTATATTTAATTTGTCTAAGCTAATGAAGAGCACCAAAACAGGTTTTCAGGTCTCTTGTGAATGAGTCCCGCAGGCTCAATGGAATTAACCTGTATAACTAAAGTATTTGACTATAAGAAGAGGGCAAATGCTACTTTTAATTATGTTTTGTGATTTATTAAGAGGAATGAAAACACACTTAAATCTGAGTCACTTGCAATGAAATTGCATCATAACAGTCCTGAATTTTGGAAGGAAAAGAGTCAATAATCTAAAAACTTCCTTGCCAACAAACACTGATGGTGCAAATGGACCAGATGAAATTATGCAATTATGGAAGGAACATTATCCTGAACTGTTTAACTGTAGTAAAAGTAATCCCTTTGTGATAAACAACATAGACAAACATGAAGATGTTATTATTTCTTCAAAAGAAGTTATGGATATTGTTATGAAGCTTAAAAATAATAAGGCATGTGGCGCGGCGGATAAGATATCTACAGAGCACTTAAAATTTGCTAGCAGAAAACTTTTTCCTTTGCTAGACGTTTGTTTTACTGGGTTTTTAATTCATGGCATTTTACCAGATTCTATACTGTCTGTGATTTTAGTGCCTATTGTTAAAAATAAGGCTGGTAAAATAAATAGCAAAGACAACTATCGACCTGTAGATCTGGACAGTACTTTATCAAAGATCTTGGAGAGAGCTATGTTAAACAGAATGGAGAAGTTTCTTGTGACATCTGATAATCAGTTTGGCTTCAAACCAAGCCTTGGCACTGATATGTGCATTTTTGGTCTCAAGGAGATCTTGGATTTATACAACAGGCATAATACTACAATTTTTGTGTTTTATCGATGCTTCAAAAGCGTTTGATCATGTAAATCATGGAAAATTGTTTTATAAATTGCATGAAAGAGTACCGAAATATCTTTTAAGAATCTTAGTGTATTTGGTATGCTCACCAGTCTATGTGTATAAAATGGAGAAAATCTGTATCATCTTCTTTTTATTTGAGTAATGGTGTGCGACAAGGCAGCATTTTGTGTCCTTGCTTTTTTAACGTGTATATGGATGATTTATCTAAGCTGTTGAATCAATGTAGGACTGGGTGTTGGGTTGGCAATAGAACCATCAACCATCTAATGTATGCTGATGATCTTGTAATATTTTGTCCATAGTGCTGGTCTGCAGCAACTGTTAAGGGTTTGCTCGCAGTATGGATTGGACTTTGATATTAAATATAATGCAAAAAAGAGTAACATGATTTTCAAGAGCAAAGAGGACACTAAATTATCTTTCCCTGACTTCACTCTGTCTGGCAACATCCTCCAAGTCAGTGAGGAGGTGAAACACTTGGGACATTACATAACTGCTAACCTGTCTGATGATAAGGACATTTACAGGCAGCGTTGTGTGCAATATGTACAAGCTAATATGCTTCTTCAGAGGTTCTCTATGTGCTCAGTGTCTGTAAAAACTGCACTCTTTAAAGCATATTGTACTCCAATGTATACTGCACACCTGTGGCGGCATTAAAGAAAAAACAGTATGCATAAACTACAGGTGGCATACAATGATGGCATGAGGATGCTGCTTAAGGTGCCGCAATGGAGTAGTGCCAGTCAGATGTTTGTAAATGCCAACGTACCAACGTGTGCTTCTGTGTTTTGAAAACTTATGTACAGATGTATGTGTAAACTAACAAACTCTGTAAATAGCATCATTTCTACTCTGATCAACCCTGTACAAAGCTCGGTTAGGTTCTTTTCTAGTCTGTGGAATCACTGGCGCTTTAATTTATTTAGAAATGGATTAACATTCAATTTTTACCGTCTTGTTGGTGTTCTCTTTTTTATGTTTTGGTTGTTGTTGTTGTTGTTGTTGTTGTTGTTGTTGTTTTGTTTTGTTTGTTACTATGGACCATGTGTGTCTGAAATAAAGTTTGATTGATTTATTGATTTATTGATTTATTGATTGATTGATTGATTGATTAAAGTTTGAATGAAAAAAAACGAATATTTTCCTGTATTGGGAACAGAATGGAATAAATAGGAAATTTGCAAAACAAGGAAAGCATTATTTTCATTTCTACATAATACAAAACTAAAATATAGAATATAAGTGGAGTTATGAGGTTACACACTTTGCACAGTAGGTGGCGGTATGCACCTAATAATACAGGAAATTGTGGCTTCTGTGGCCAGGCAGAAACAGTAGAGCACGTTATGTTACACTGTCATAAATATGATGAGGAAATATATATTCTTACCCGAAATCTTGAAAAGATTCAAACAAGATAAAAATTATCAGAAGTGTTGAGGGAAGAGAAATGTTATCCTTTGATATTGCAGTTTCTTCGAAATACTGGTTTATTTGGAAAGGATTTACGATTAAAGTATTTCCTAGTTTTTTATTTTTTTATTTCATTTTTATTGTGGTTTTACAAATATGTCTGTCCCTTTAAGATTATAACAACTTTGTCTTTTGACAAAATGCATTTGGATATTTAAAGGTAATGCATTATTCTGAGCCCTATACATAACTGATAAAATATTATATTCTACCAAATCATGGAACTTCAATAACTTCAGTTGATAAAATAATGTACTTGATGGATGACAGTAATGTTTTCTAGTGATAATTCTTACAGCTCTTTTCTGTAATACAAAAATAGGCTTTGTGATTGTTTTACACGCATTCCCCCAAACATCAATACAATAGATTAAGTGTGGAACAATGATTGTGTTATACAACAAATACAGAGCTTTATCATTCAATAAGTCTCTGACTTTGTACAGTACTGCAATAGATTTAGCTATTTTTATTCTTACAGAATTTATGTGTTGTTTCCATGTCAGTTTGTCATCAATAATAACACCCAAAAACTTCACCTCACTCACTCTACAAATCTCAACATCCTCAATTTTGAATGGAACATCAACAGTTTTCTTTTTATTACTGAATATCATGTAATTAGTTTTATCTAGATTTAATGATAATTTATTAAGTTTAAACCAAGTTTGTATTTTGACAAATTCTGTCTTAATCAATTCCAACATTTGTTCTTTATCTTCACCCAAACGAAAAAAATGTGGTATCATCAGCAAAAAGTACACATTTAAGGAGTCCTGACACATTTACCAAGTCGTTCACATATAAAATAAATAGCTTTGGTCCAAGTACTGAACCCTGAGGAACTCCACATGTGATATTACAGAGGGCAGATCTTACATCATTTATCTGTACAAACTGTTTCCTATCTTTCAAATAGCTAGATACCCACTGTAATGCTGGTCCTCTAATACCATATTTATTCAATTTTTCAAGGAGAATGGTGTGATTAGTATCGAATGCTTTTTTAAATCAACAAAAATACTGACACAATATTGATTTTGATCGACAGCAGTAGTTATTTGTTCCATTAATTCCACGAGAGACATTGATGTAGAATTTTTTGCTCTAAACCCATACTGACTGCTGCTTAGAATATTTTGTTTATCTATGAATTGATCTAGTCTGTTCACAAATAGTTTCTCAAGAATTTTTGAGAACTGTGGTAACAAGGATATTGGTCTATAGTTGTTGAACACACATTTATCACCATTTTTAAAAAGAGGAACTACCTTAGCTACTTTCATGTTTTCAGGGAATATTCCTGATCGGCGGGGTGTGTGAGGAAATGAGTCCAATGGTGCAGACAGCAGACTCTCAGAGGCATGATTTAGAATCAAAAACAAACTTTAATGAGACAAATCAAAATACTGACGTGGCAGTAAACATGAAACATGAACTCTAGGACTAAACTAGAACTGTGGCTTTAAAGCTCAAACTGTGACTGGATTACTAGAACTCAAAACTGTAGAGACGTACTCACAGACCAAGGAGCTGAAGCGAAGCAGATACACGACACACCAGGGGAAATGGACGAATGACCCGACAACAAAACTGACTGCAGACAGAGTATATATACACGCAGACAAGACAGGAAGTAACGACACACACCTGGGAACAATTAACAGAACAAGGCTAACTCTGAAACGTGGAAGGTAAACCAGGGTGACAGAACTCTAGGTTGAACTAATAATAAAACAAACATGTGGACTAAATTAGAAGGGAACCTAAACACATGTAGACTACACCAGAAGGTTGAACTAATAATAAAACAAACATGTGGACTAAATTAGAAGTGAACCTAAACACATGTGGACTACACCAGAAGGGGACCTACAGTAAACATGAAGACTAAACGAGAATAACCATGAAGACTAAACATGAAGACTGACTGAACTAGACGGGGACCTAAAATATTATTATAATATTATTATTATTATTATTATATAATTAGGCTGATTGGTGACTCTAAATTGACCCTAGGTGTGAGTGTGAGAGTGGATGGTTGTTTGGTGTGAGTGAGACAGGTCCCTCTTGTAAATGAGTCCCCATGACTCAACGAGGCTAGCCTGTATAAATAAAGGTTGAATGAATGAATGAAAAAAAAACATGAAGACTAAACAAGAATAAACACGAAGACAAGACCAACAGGAAGGAGCCATCCTTACAGTACCCCCCCCTCAAGGACACCCCCAGGTGACCCCAAGAAAACCCGCCCAAAAATCCAAGGCAGGCGAAGGGAGGAAACCGCAAGGAACGGCGGGCACGAAGGAAACACACGGACAGGGAACAAAACACAAGAACAGGGCGCGGGACAAAAATGAAACACAAAGGCCAAAACCAGAAAAAACACGTGAGAGCCACAAAGGATAAAACTAGAACCAGTAACATAGCGAAGACCAAATCCTGACCAAACCCAGCACAAAACTAGAAACTCAAAACAGTACTAAGCATCGTGGCCAGGAAGTCGACAGCAGCCAAAGACCCCTCAGGTGGACGACCGGGAGACAGTCCGTCGCACAGGACCCCATCCGACGGACGACCGGGGGGCTGCCCAACGTGCAGGACCACTTCAGGCGGGCGACCGTGAGGCCATTCAACACCAAAGGCAGGAACCATGGCGGCAAAGACTTCGTCGGCTGGGGCACAAGGCGAAAGAATGTCATAGAGCGTAGAGACCCCAAGCGTAGAGACCTCGAGCGTAGAGACCTCGAGCATAGAGACCTCGAGCGTAGAGACCTCAAGCGGCGCTGAGACGTCGAGCGATGAAACATCTGACGAGGAGACATCGAGAGGCTAAACATCTGGCGAGGAGACGTCGAGAGGCGACACATCTGGTGAAGAGATGTCGAGAGTCGAGACATCTAGCGAAGAGACAACGAGAGTCGAGACATCTGGCGAAGAGACGACGAGAGTCGAGACTTCATCTGGCGAAGAGACGACGAGAGTCGAGACGTCATCTGGCAAAGAGACGACGAGAGTCGAGACGTCATCTGGCGAAGAGACGACGAGAGTCGAGACGTCATCTGGCGAAGAGACGACGAGAGTCGAGACGTCATCAGGAGAAGAGACGACGAGAGTCGAGACGTCATCAGGCGAAGAGACGAGAGTCGAGACATCATCAGGCGAAGAGACGAGAGTCGAGACGTCATCAGGCGAAGAGACGAGAGTCGAGACTTCATCAGGCGAAGAGACGAGAGTCGAGACGTCATCAGGCGAAGAGACGAGAGTCGAGACGTCATCAGGCAAAGAGACGTCCGGCGTGGAGACGTCTGACGTGGACACGTCTGGCGTGGACACGTCTGGTCTGGCGTGGAGACGTCTGGTCTGGCGTGGAGACGTCTGGCGTGGAGACGTCTGGCGTGGAGACGTCTGGCGTGGAGACGTCTGGCATGGAGACGTCTGGCGTGGAGTCATCGAACGTAGTGACGTTATCGACGTGGAGACCCTCCGTAAACGTGGAAACATCAGCGGTGCGCGGACCCCCTGTAGACGTGGAGGCGTCCGTCGCGCTGGGACCCTCTGTAGAGGTAGAGGCGTCTGCGGTGCTGGGACCCTCCATAGAGGTGGAGGCGTCTGCAATGCGTGGACCCTCCGTAGACGTGGAGGCGTCTGGAGATGCTGGACAGCAGAGTGCTTCCGTCGCAGTGCCCTCTGGAGCCGGAGACAGGGCAGCGCCCTCTGGAGCCGGATACAGGGCAGCACCCTCTGGAGCTGGAGGCAGGGCAACGCCCTCTGGAGCCGGAGGCAGGGCAGCGCCCTCTGGAGCCGGAGGCAGGGTAGCGCCCTCTGAAGCCGGGGCAGGGCAGCGCCCTCTGGAACCGGAAGCAAGGCCTCAGGGCAGCAGAAGATGTGGATGACACCCTCTGTGGATGCTGTAGGCATGACACCCTCTGAGGATGCTGTAGGCATGGCACCCTCTGTGGATGCAGGAGACTCAATACCTTCTGTGGGTACTGAAGACACAGCGCCCCCCGTTGGCGCCAATCCGGAGTCCTTAGCGTCCGGGCTCCCTGTACAGTAGTAGCAGCACCTCCTGTGGAGACTAGGGATGACTCAGCAGGACGACAAGAACGAGAGGTAGACAAAACTGAGTGAATGGACTTCAGGGTTGTGATAATCTCCATTAACTGTGCGAAGTCAGGATGAACTAAAAAACTGTGTCTGGATACCAATAGCTGCTCTATCATTAAGAAGTTATTTCTTTTGAAACGAGGACTCGAATCAGAGGTAGCAGACTCAAAAAGAGTCTGGAGTTGTTTAAGAACAACCAAGACCTCACACTCCGGTCCATCAGAACCAGCAGAAAAACGTGTGTGAAGCTGACGAAACAGTAGAGCGACCTTATGTTCCAGTTCCACAGCGCCCTCTGTGGATGCTGGGATGACAGCACCCTCTGCTGTTGGAACAACGACGCCCTCAACAGGTGTAGGAGTGACTGCACTCTCTGTGGTAGCAGCGCCCTCTATTGCTGCAGAGGAGTCGGCACACTCTGAAATGTTAGAACACTCAGTAACAAATACCCTGGAGCTATCTCTTAGAGTCCTAACAAGGGTCAATATTTGTGTGAGACCTGGGTTTGGTATCAGACATGTACTGTTTGACAGGCTCTGCTCCTGTCATGTTTTTTCATGTTGTCTCTCCCTCATGTTTACCAGTCCTTGCTCAGCATTCCTCCTCCTGTCACTCTACACTGTCTCACCTGTGTGTAATCCCAATCACTGCAGGTGTCTCTCATTCCTACTCGTCAGTGTTAGTATATATTCAGCCCCTTGGTGTTTAGTCTTTGTGTCCGGATTGTCCTTGTCCCGTCAAGGCTTCATGACTGCTACTCCCTCTGTTTCTCCATTGAGTAAGTTGCTGCTCTGCCAGCTGTTTATTTTGTTCTTTGTGAAATAAATAAGTTTACTTACTTTTACCGGAGCTTCCTCGTTTCTCCTGCATATGGGTTCACAATGCAGAGATGCCATCATGACAGAATCCGGACACCATACTGAACCCAGTGGGAGAAAAATAACTCTTTTTGAGTACGCTGTCCGAGAGGCGAAGAAGACCGCTCAAGGTGAGGAAGAGATGAGGAAGAGGAACGCGTTCATCGGGACTCGCTTGGTGATCAGACTGGACCCCTTTTCCTCGCCACCTCAAAGAGCGGTAGAAACTCACGAGAGACCTCCTGTTGTCCCGGATGAGTTTCCAGTGATGGAAGGGCACCTCTTCCGGGTTCGCCGCAGGAGGAACAAACGGCAGATTCGAGCCAGTTTCATCGAACCCCAGCCCCTCCCGTCTTCAATGCCTCGCCGGTTGTCTGAAGAGCCGGAGAGAATTTCAAAGGGGGAGGCATCCCAGCCCTCCTGTCTGCTGGTCCAGCAGATGGGCTCTGAGGGAACCCAAGAGGGACTCTCGATGGAGGGGGACAAAGTCTGTAGCTCAGCCGGTCTCTGGGACAGGTTGATCACGGCGGAGGAAGCCATTTCCTCATTTACAGGAGCTGACGGCAATGGCGACTCGCCGGTGGCGTGGCAACGTTTTCAGCAGGCGTGGTCAGAGAGACGTGTGTTGCGTTCGCTTCTGTTGACCCCCTCTCAGCCTGACACACCTCCTAGCTCATCGACAGCAGCTTCACCTGTCAGCAAAGCAGCAGCTACAGCCAGTACAGGACCCACTCCAGCTGCTCAGCCTGATGCAACTCTAAGTTCTATATCAGCTGCACCACACTTGGTTTCCATGTCTTCCATGACAGCTGCACCAGGTTTGGTTTCCATGACAGATGCACCTATGAGTTCACCTGGCAGTTCAGCAGCAGCAGTGGCTTCACCTGGCAGCACCTCCTGGACTGGTTCCACTCATGCTGAGACAAGACTGGTGCTTCCTGTGCCAGCACCAAGACTGGTGCTTCCTGTGCCAGCACCAAGACTGGCCCTTCCTGTGCCAGCACCAAGACTGGCTCTTCCTGTACCAGCACCAAGACTGGCTCTTCCTGTACCAGTACCAAGACTGGCTCTTCCGGTGCCAGCACCAAGACTGGCCCTTCCTGTGCCAGCACCCAGGCAGTTTCCAGTACCTGCTGCACTGGGTCCTACACCTGCCGCCGACCAACCAGGTCCGTCTGGAGCAGTCTCTTTGTCTCTCTTTTCCTCCACAGACATCGCTTCCAAAGTGGTCCTGGGTGCAGTCGTCCCATCGCCTGCAGTCGTCTCCAAGGAGGTCCTCATCTCATCCGGGGTCTTCGCTCCAGGGGTCCTCACTGCTCCATCTGGGGTCCTCACTTCATCGGAGGTCCCCATCGAAGTGGTCCTCGCTTCGTTGGAGGTCCTCTCTTCACCAGGGGTTTCCACTCCGCTGGAGGTCTTCACCACGGAGGTCCTCATTCCATCGGGGGTCCTCGCTCCTCCAAAGGTCCTCGCCTCGTCGGAGGTCCTCGTTCCATCGGGGGTCCTCGCTCCTCCAAAGGTCCTCGTCTCGTTGAAGGTCTTCGTCTCAGAGGTCCTCCTTCCACCGTCAGTGGGCCTCGCTCCTCCATCGGTGGTCCTCGCCCGACCAGAGGTCCTTGTCTCTCCGGTGGTCTCCAGTCCTCTGGGGGTCTTCGCTCATGAGGTCCTCGCACCACCAGAGGTCCTCGCTCTGCTAGAAGTCCTTGTTTCGCCGGGGGGCTCCACTGCAGAGGTCCTTGACTCTTCGGGGGTCCCCACTACAGCAGGGGTCCTCGTGTCTACAGTGGCTCCTTGGCCCTTCTCATCTCCTGTAGCAAGGGCTCCACACTTCGTCTCATCACCTGCAGCTGTGGCTCTTAGGCACTCCGCATCTCCTGGAGGCCTCACTAAGACTGGGGTTTCCTCCTCTTCTGGTGATGGGCGACCTCCTGGACGTCCTCCGGATCTGGCTGATGGTGATGGGCGACCTCCTGGACGTCCTCCGGATCTGGCTGATGGTGTTGGCCCGCCGTCCTGCCTGTTGCCTCCCTCCGCCCGCCCTTGCTGTGTGGGGGGCCCGTCTTGGGGGTGTCAGGTGCCACCCTTGAGGGGGGGGTTATGACAGGCTCTGCTCCTGTCATGTTTTTTCATGTTGTCTCTCCCTCATGTTTACCAGTCCCTGCTCAGCATTCCTCCTCCTGTCACTCTACACTGTCTCACCTGTTTGTAATTCCAATCACTGCAGGTGTCTCTCATTCCTACTCGTCAGTGTTAGTATATATTCAGCCCCTTGGTGTTTAGTCTTTGTGTCCGGATTGTCTTTGTCCCGTCAAGGCTTCATGACTGCTACTCCCTCTGTTTCTCCATTGAGTAAGTTGCTGCTCTGCCAGCTGTTTATTTTGTTCTTTGTGAAATAAATAAGTTTACTTACTTTTACCGGAGCTTCCTCGTTTCTCCTGCATATAGGTTCACAACGCAGAGATGCCATCATGACACTGTTGGTGATTATGTCCTCGACTATGGAAAAAGCCTTTATCTTGTAATGATGGTCCGGATTAGGGCTGTGCGATATGACGATATATATCGTGGGGACGATAGAAACGTGTCTATCGTGCTACTTTCCTTCTATCGTCTCTATCGTGATAAATAAGAATAAAAAAATAACTCTCGCAAAGAAGCTTCATATGGGGTTTTGCGAGATGACGGCGCTGCTTTATGTTGGACGCACGCGCGGGTTTGCGACACATGCTTTACGTTGTTAAACTCGAGAGCAACAGAGCCGCACGCGCATGAAGCCGGTGTCTCAACCATAGAGTCTCAACAAGGAGAAACAGCTGCACAGGCAGCCCAAGAAGAATAACTTTTACCAAAAAGAGGGGGAAGCTCACCTTGTTAGCTTCCATTATTTCGCTCCGCTGAAACTCGGAGACAAAATGGGTCCAGAGGACACGAACCCAGAGTCCAACCGAGTCCGAACTCGGGTCCAGTTAACCAATACAAAACAGACCAGAGACACAACAGAACCGCAATCAAACGCAACGTTTTCTCTTTTCTGTTTCTTGCTTTGTTTACTCAAACTTCAGAGCGGATTTCTTCTTCGTGAGTTTCATTAGCAGCTGTTGTTTTACCGCCACCTGCAGGAAAAATTTGGACCAAAGTAGAAAAGGAGTTGTTTGTTTGTTTGTTTGTTAGTTTATTCATTTTATAATATGAAATACAACAATTAACGTATTCATAATAGAAAAAAAAATAAAATGAAAGGTAGCAGATGAAGAATAAATCTTATTAAATCTGCTCCTTATTCATCTAATAACAGTTCAAACAATATTTTCTATAATAACAAAATAAGTAAATAACTCAGTCAATTTTCAATTCACATATATCACACATTAAATTAGATTCATTTATATTTTTTTTAGCAATTCATTTTTTACCAGTTTCTTAAATACAAGGAATGATTTGGCTTCCTTAACATTTGTCATTTGGCATTAAGTCATTCCATAATCGTACTCCTTGAATTAAGGTAGATCTTAGGTAGATCTAGTTTCTACTTTGGTCCAAATTTCCTTGTTCTTTTTGTTCACATTCTTATAATTGTAACTATCTGTAGTAAAATAATAAAATAAAAAAACTTTGGTCCAAATTTTTCCTGTACACACACACACACACACACACACACACACACACACACACACACACACACACACACACACACACACACATCGTGTTGTATATATCGTGATATATATCGTTATCGTGATATAAAAAAGTCCATATCGTGATATATGATTTTTTCCATATCGCCCAGCCCTAGTCCGGATTATCAATAGCAGCATGAACCAGTCTTTGCAGCTGCTGGCCAGTGAGAGAGGTCTCAGAACTGGGTTCCATAGCGACCCCTGTGGTCGACGTGTGTACCTCTTCAGAGCGGGAGCTTGGACACTCCTTCTGTGGCGGGGTCTTGTGAGGAAATCTCCTCTCAGCCGTGATGTGGGATCCACAACCCCCCTTCAAGGGATGTCCCCCCTGTGACGTCACGGAACGCGGGAGCAGGAATCCCTCCTCCTCCGTAGTCCTCCTCAACCTGTCTGACGGCGTGGGAGAACCCGGAGGGGAAACAGGCAGAAACCCGGAAAAGTTTGTCCTTGCCGGTCGCCGCCCCCTTCGGCGACGCCGTGTGTCAGGAACTGGACCGGAACCGGACTCTGGGTCCGATCCGTCGTCGGACGCTTCCCACAAGGAAATAGCTTGCACAGGAAGGAAGGAGGTGAACTGTGTGGAGCGGCCATTTCCGCGTCTTCGTCTTGCTCGTTCCTCGACCAAGAGCGGAGACGGAAACTCTTCATGCGCAGGTTCGTGAAAACTCCGAGCGGCGTCCGTCAGGAAGCCTCTCACGTGTATGATGGCTGCTCCTGCCGTCATCTTCTGCCTCTGAGGTGAGTCTGGATTAGCTGTCTGCTGGACTCAGGAATGGTCGGGTCATATTCTGTCACGATCGGCGGGGTGTGTGAGGAAATGAGTCCAATGGTGCAGACAGCAGACTCTCAGAGGCACGAGTTAGAATCAAAAACAAACTTTAATGAGACAAATCAAAATACTGACGTGGCAGTAAACATGAAACATGAACTCTAGGACTAAACTAGAACTGTGGCTTTAAAGCTCAAACTGTGACTGGATTACTAGAACTCAAAACTATAGAGACGTACTCACAGACCAAGGAGCTGAAGCGAAGCAGATACACGACACACCAGGGGAAATGGACGAATGACTCGACAACAAAACTGACTGCAGACAGAGTACTGTATATATACAGGGCGGCCGTGGTGTAGTGGTAATGGCAGTCGTCTCCCGATCGGAAAGTTGGCGGTTCGACTCCCGGGACCCGCACCATGTGTCGTTGTGTCCTTGGGCAAGACACTTAACCCTGAGTTGCTCCCGGTAGGACTGGAAAGCACCTTGCATGGTAGTCTGCCGCCACCGGTTTATGAATGTGTGTAGCATTCAATATATGTGTAGCACTTTGAGATTTTCAGTAATGAAAAGTGCATTATAAATTGAATTAATTATTATTATTATTATTATATACACGCAGACAAGACAGGAAGTAACGACACACACCTGGGAACAATTAACAGAACAAGGCTAACTCTGAAACGTGGAAGGTAAACCAGGGTGACAGAACTCTAGGTTGAACTAATAATAAAACAAACATGTGGACTAAATTAGAAGGGAACCTAAACACATGTAGACTACACCAGAAGGGGACCTACAGTAAACATGAAGACTAAACGAGAATAACCATGAAGACTAAACATGAAGACTGACTGAACTAGACGGGGACCTAAAATAAACATGAAGACTAAACAAGAATAAACACGAAGACAAGACCAACAGGAAGGAGCCATCCTTACACCTGTTGAAAATGATAAATTACATATGTATGTAAACGGCTCAATAACATGACTCATTATGTCCTTTACAAACATCATATCCATATCCACCCAGTCTTTTGATCTCTTGTCTGCAAGATTTTTTACTACATTCATTATTTCCTCTTTGTCAGTTCCATTTAGAAAAATACTGTTTGCACAACTTACAATTGAATGGCTCACATTATTATCTACTTTTGGTATTTTACCTGCAAGGCTTGATCCAACATTCACAAAATATTGATTAAATCCATTTACAATTTAATTTTCATCATGAATTTCATCGTTGTCCTTTACAAAATATTGTGAAATACCCGTTTTTACTTTATGATTCTTCAGAACACTATTCATTACTCGCCATGTTGCTTTCATATCACCATTGCTTTTATCTAATAATTCACTATAATATTCTTTCTTATGTTTCCTTATAATCCCTACTAATTTATTTTTATACTTTTTATATTTTTCTTCAGCGTTCTGACTTCGCAATTTCAAGAAACATGAATACAAATAGTTCTTTTTTTTTTACAAGCATTTCGCAACCCTTTTGTCATCCATGGTTGGTCAACAATATTTCTCTTTGTGTAATTTTTTTGCACACAATTATTTTTATACAGAGCAATATATATCATATATTTGTGTGTATATCTATACAGTATTTGAATATGTAGAAATCGCTCTAGAAAGAAAGAAAAAAGAAATGACTGGTAGTTGGGAAACCCCCTTAGTGGGGCCCTGGTAGCTCACGTTTCACAGGTTTCTCAGAACTCCTTGCCGCAATGTGAAGTCCGCATCCAAGCTAATTAAGCACCTGACACATAACTAACTCTAGATAATGTCGCAAAAAAGGGTATATCCTTCAGGGGCTGAAAGAGGAAGAGGAAAAAAGAAGAAGAAGAGAAAAAACGGCAGGATAAAGGCAACACAGAAACATCTCAGTGCATGTCCACATTACCAGGCTCAGCTGTGGGCAGTGCATCAGATAAGAGAAAGACTCACCATGCAGCATACAATTAATTTTTATTCGTAATTACACTCTAGAGTCTGTAATGAAAGTATGCAAGGAATGTGTGTGCATATGTATGTATTTCATCTTAGGTCCATCTTCGTTCTCTTTAGAGCTAAGTATCCCCATCCTCTGTGGCCACTACAATCACTTCTGATCTACCTGGTAAGTTAACTGCATAACATCCTTTTTATAACTCCTAAACTAACTCATAAAAATTTAATTTACAACGTAAGCAGAAAATAGAAGACTTTTTGGAGGAACAAATACTGTTTAAACATGTCTGAAGAAAATTTCAGTTTTACTGACTGATTTGTTTTATTACTACAAGCAAAAAAAGCAAAGTATGAAAGTATTTTTTATACTTTTTCATAAAAAAGTGAACAACATAATTATAAGTATGATGTGACATCCAACATAACTACATTTTTTGTTATTTTCATCTTAGGTCCATCTCCATCCTCTGCAGAGCTAAGTCTAGCATCTTCTGTGACCGCAGTCTCGTCTGTGTCTGCAACTACTGCTGAACTACCTGGTAAGCAAAACCTCTTTCATATAATTGTTTAACCATCTTGAGATATAATTCTGATATTATTTCTAAAATCAGACACTTAGACACCCAAATTATTTACATAAAAAAAAAAAAAAATTAAGTTAAGTTGGTGTACTGGCAGATTCCTTTTTATTATAAGCAAAAACACACTGGTATAAGAATAGTTGAACTTTTTATTTAAAAAGTAAGCAACATAATTGTAAATGTGATGACATCTCAAGCTAGATTCATACTTGACGCGTCGCGCAGCGCGCGAGGGTGTGCCCTCCAAAAGTGACGCAATTTCACAGTCCCCGCCCCTGCGCGTTGGCCCCGCGCAGGGGATTAGCGCGTGCCGTGCACCTCTGAATTTTTGAAACTCCGCAAGCCTAGAGCGCGCGCCGCGCTCAGTGACGTACGGACTGGGCTCAAAACAAGATGGACGCTTTCGAAGCTGCTCTGGCTGAACTCATCCGCATGTATCGCCATTTGTATGATCCCTCGATGTGCAACTGGCACAGAAGCGATGCAGAAGGAGGAAGAAAAACATGCGGGATCGCTTCGTGAAGGCCAAGAAGAGGGTGATCAGAAGTGGCGATCCTGGCACCAACAAACCGGTGCCAATCCTCGTTGTGGAGCTGAGTTGGCTGTCGAGTTTTATAAAACACCGAGAAAAGGACACAAATATGGAAAAAGAGGTAAAAATGAAAGAAAAAAAAGTTAGTACTGCTTTTATTACAGCTAGCTTAGCATGGAATACAGCAGGCCATGCTGTGCAGCCTGCCGTGTTGTTTCCCCTTTGTAGTCATTGATATAAACAATAAACTGTGAGAATGAATGACCAAAACATGGCTTAATGAAAATATAAATCAAGCTGCTGACCAGTAAATGTGAAATAGTGGAAATAACCATTTTAGATCTGCACACCTCAACTGTAAACAAATTTAGCCTGTGTGTGTGTTGATGCTTCACCTTCTGTTTATTAAGCTAACAATTACACAAACATTTGTTTTTATTTAACACATATGTGCATTGTATCCGTTACCGTACAGCAGGCCATGCTGTGCCATGCTGTGCAGCCTGCCACGTGTTGTTTCCCCTTTGTAGTCATTGATATAAACAATAAACTGTGAGAATGAATGACCAAAACATGGCTTAATGAAAATATAAATCAAGCTGCTGACCAGTAAATGTGAAATAGTGGAAATAACCATTTTAGATCTGCACACCTCAACTGTAAACAAATTTAGCCTATATGTGTGTTGATGCTTCACCTTCTGTTTATTAAGCTAACAGTTACACAAACATTTGTTTTTATTTAACACATATGTGCATTGTATCCGTTACCGTTTCATTTTGTACTGATGGATGTCAATTTCTGTTTTTTAGCCTGAAGAAACACCACAGAGCCAAGCACAGGACGATACATGGTGCCTCGACCAGACCTTCATCCCCATCGACCAGACTGTCACCCCATTCGACCAGACCTTCACCCCTATCGACCAGACCGTCACCCCCATGGACCAGACCTTCACCCCTATCGACCAGACCCTCACCCCCATGGACCAGACCGTCACCACCATCGACCATGAGTACATCACACCCATCGTCTCTCACAACCTCACGCCTACTGGCCATGAAACTGGCAGTACTTCAAATGCAGGGTGTTTTCCTCTGCGCAGGTCCTCCACGCCAATTCCTCCCTGTCCAACGGTGCCCATACCCGTACCACCTCGACACTTGCCAGGGTCAAGCAGCAGTAGCAGAAGCGACAGCCCTAGCATCAGCTCACTCTGTTGGTGTTGGTGAAAACTTTTTATACTTTTATACTACTATGAAAAAGTACTATGCAAAAACTCAGGACAGTATTACACTTTATTTCATTTTATGTTTATTAAATGTTGGTGAAAACTTTTTTTACTTTTATACTACTATGAAAAAGTACTATGCAAAAACTCAGGACAGTATTACACTTTATTTCATTTTATGTTTATGGATATTAAATGTTGGTGTTGGTGAAAACTTTTTATACTTTTATACTACTATGAAAAAGTACTATGCAAAAACTCAGGACAGTATTACACTTTATTTCATTTTATGTTTATGGATATTAAATGTTGGTGTTGGTGAAAACTTTATACTTTTATACTACTATGAAAAAGTACTATGCAAAAACTCAGGACAGTATTACACTTTATTTCATTTTATGTTTATTAAATGTTGGTGTTGGTGAAAACATTTTATACTTTTATACTACTATGAAAAAGTACTATGCAAAAACTCAGGACAGTATTACACTTTATTTCATTTTATGTTTATTAAATGTTGGTGTTGGTGAAAACATTTTATACTTTTATACTACTATGAAAAAGTACTATGCAAAAACTCAGGACAGTATTACACTTTATTTCATTTTATGTTTATTAAATGTTTTAGTGTTTAAATAGTTATTGTTGCACTGAGGGACAGAGAGAAATGCAATTTCAATCCTGTGTATGTCCTGTACATATTACTGTTTTGAGAATAAAGCTGACTTTGACTTGACTTTGATTCAAATGATACATTTGTAATGCACAATTACACATTTATCAATTATTTTTAGACAGCATGCCATTTTTGCACACATTAAAATCAAAACACTATTTCTACAGGTTTCTCCACATTCCACTTCACATTCCTGGTGAAATAAAGGCTACTACACATTGAGATTTTTCGTGTCAGGTAGCAATGCTTCATTTTAATGCAATATGGGACTTATATTTACAATGCCATTTCAGGTTTCCAAATAATTCTAACAT
>JBBPBX010039766.1:17722-29720 GCA_038048925.1 Garcialebias charrua | reverse complement strand
TACACTAAAATCACAATTCGGTTCGGTCCAGTTTCAAGAAGGGCTCGGTTCGGTTCATTTTCCGTACAAAAAAAGGACGAAATAAAGACTTACAAAATGTTTATTTTGAAAATGCCAAGTAAACCATACATTTGTATAAAAATAATAAAAGCGACCCATTTGGGTGATATTTTAAATAAACGGCACTCTTTACAATAAATAAACTATACTAACAATAATAAAAATTTTAATAAATACAATAACAGTCAGAACCAGAACAATGGTGTTTAAACCACCCAGACATCGCTTTCCTGCCCCGCCAGAGATATATCCACCGTGGGTCTCATTGGAACTTCCAGCTCAACAGGTCAAAACCCATTCACTCCTTCTGGACCAACAACTGTCGAGCTGCCAGGAAAGCCACCCGGTCTTCACATTGCAACATGTTAGCCAGCCTAGCCAGGTCAGCTAACCCATCCACTAACTTCACGCCTGTCAACTTTGGTCTACTCAACATCCGTTCTCTCATGGACAAAGGACATCTCATCCAGGATCTCCTCTCCAACCGTAGGCTTGACTTTGTCTGTTTGACCGAAACTTGGCAACAACCTTTAGACTTCTCACAACTCAACAACTCCACTCCACCAGGCTGTTTACATCTCTCAACCTTGCAGCTCCAGTCGTGGGGGTGGTCTCACGATAATTCATTGCGAGAGTTGGAAGGTTTTGCCTGTGAGTATGCCTGAAGTCAGCTCTTTTTTTTTTTTTTTTTTTTTTTTTTTTTTTAAGAATTTATTGAATTTTCCAAATAAACAATTTTACATTAACAAAACAAATCAAATTCTCACCCCACCCCCACCTATACCAGCTCGGCACATCAGTAAACACTTCCACAGTCAGGACATTAAGATGAATACATCACAAATTGATCTAGACAAAAGAGCAAAAGAGTAAAAAAATAAAAAAAATAATGATAATTACAAAACTTGCAAAACAAAGGCAGGCCCGCCAGTAACAGTCTTTCATTGGAGGAATTTTAGTACTGGGTCCCATATTTTCTCAAACACACTGATGTTATCTGCATTGCAGTATCTCAGTCTTTCCAGATGTAGAGTATTTGCCAGTTCCCCCAACCACATATCAAATGTAGGCACACAGTCTTTTTTCCAAAATCTCAAAATCAACCTTTTTGCAATCACCGTACCAAACAGAACAGCCATTTTCTCATTTTTAGTAGCTGGTTGCAAAGCACTGGAGGCCCCAATGATGGCAATAAGTGGTTCTGGGTCCCATTGTTTCCCAAAAGCTGTCGAAAAAAAATGAAAATTTTTTGTCCAAAATGAGTGAAGCTGTACACATGACCAGAAGGAGTGTGTCAAGTTACCAGTAGCAACCTGACAGCGATTGCAAATTGGAGACACACTTGTAAAAAAGGTGCTTAGTTTCTCTCTCTAATAATGAAGTCTATGTATTGTTTTGAACTGTATGAGGTTATGTCTGGCATTGACTGAACAGTTGGATATACTTCTCAAACACTCCTCCCATACTTCGTCAGATAGCTGCTGTCCTAGCTCTTCCTCCCATGCTTTTTTTATCCTGGTTGTGTCCAGGGATTTGTTATTAAAAATCTTATAAAAATATGACACTGCCCCTTGGTTGGTAGGTTCAAATTTAATTATTTCCTCCAGAATTTCATGTTTCTTTAAATTCCCAAAGTCTGCTACATTTTTCCTAACATAATCCCGAACCTGCAAATAGCGGAAAAAACTTGAAGGGGGAAGATTATATTCAGAGCATAACTGTGCAAAAGATGCAAAAGTTCCACTGATATATAGGTCACCTATCACATCAACGCCTCTCATTTTCCATATCCGGAAGTCTGCGTCGCTTAAACCAGGTGCAAAGGAGTGATTTTCACAGATAGGAGTGTCAAAATAAACCACTGGAGCTTTTATAAATTTTTGTATCTGTTTCCATATTCTGATAGTATTGCCAATGACAAAATTATTAGTATAGAGTGTTTTGTTGACTTTAACAGGGTTATTGAGGAGGGCTGTCAGAGATGACTTACAACAATGCAGACGTTCTAAAGATAACCAGGCTGGACAGGACCTATCAGGTGAGAGTGGGCCCTTCCTCCACCAGGCTAGGATGGATAAATGGCAAGCCCAGTATTATTGCTTGAAATCTGGTAGGGAGAATCCACCTTCCGCTCCTGGTTTACATAAGTGTGTTTTGGAGATTCTGACCTTTTTATAGCTCCAAATAAATGGTATAATAATAGAGTCTAATTGTTTGAAGTAGGATGTTCCTATAAAACTTGGCACCGACTGAAATAAATGAAGAAATCGCTGTAACACCACCATTTTAATGGCGTTGATCCTGCCCGCCATGGATAGTGGGAGAGTTTTCCAGAAATCAATATTCCGCTTAAGTTGTAGAATTTTACTCTGCCAGTTAAGTCGTAAGAGTTGCTCTGGTTTTTTTTGTTACCAACACACCCAAATATGTAAAGAAGTCATATGCTATTTTAAATGGTGTAGACCTCAAATGTACTGGATCAGCTGCTGTAGAGAGCGGCATTAATTCACTTTTGTCCCAGTTAATAGAAAAACCCGAGAAGCGGCCAAAATTGTTGACAACTGTCAAAAGAGAAGATAACGATTTCCGTGGGTTGGAGACATATAAAAGTATATCGTCAGCATACAGCGAAATATGGTGTTTACTATTGAACATCTCGATAGGGGATATTAAGGGGTTTTGCCTTATGCTGGCAGCCAGAGGTTCAATAGTTACAGCAAAAAGAAATGGTAAATGGAATGGTAAATGGAGCTTATTTATATAGCGCTTTCCAGCCCTCTGTGAGGAGCCCCAAAGCGCTTTACAATACCAGCCATCCACCCATTCATTCAGACATTCATACACCGGTAGTGGTAGCCTGCCTTGCAAGGCGCCATCCAGACCTACTGGGAGCAACTCGGGGTTAAGCGTCTTGCCCAGGGACACAACGACACATGGTGGGCGGATGCGGGATTCGAACCTCCAACCTTCCGATCAGGGGTCGACTGCCATTACCACTACACCATGGCCGCCCCATGGAGCGAGATGGAGAGAGAGGGCAACCTTGGCGTGTACCACGATGGATAGCAAATGGACAAGAAATATTCTGATTAGTAATGACGGACGCAGTTGGGTGTGAATAAATTATTTCGATCCATTTCGTAAACAAAGGTCCAAAACCAAATTTTTTGAGCACATACATCATATAAGGCCATTCTACTTGGTCAAATGCACGTTGTGCATCTAGGGAAATAACAACGGACTCATCTGGATGTTTTGAATATAGTATATTAAAAAGACGACGCAGATTAAAAAACATATGCCTACCTGGCATAAAGCCAGTCTGATCCGGGTGGACAATTAAACCTATGTGTTTTTTTAGTCTATTAGCTAAAATTTTCCCTAGGATTTTCATTTCTAGAGGTAACAATGAGATTGGGCGATAGGATGAAACAATCTCTGGATCCCAACCAGGTTTAGGTATAAGCGAGATGTTGGCTTTATATAAGGTGGGAGGCAGACTAGACACTTGCTTGGAGTGGTTTAGCATACGTAGAAGTAGAGGCGATAAGTTGGAACTGAAAGCTTTGAAGAATTCGACACTAAAGCCGTCAGGACCAGGCGCTTTGTTGTTGGGAAGGGTCAAGATTATAGATTCAATTTCCTGTAAGGTTATACTGTCTTCCAGCGCTTCAGTCGAATCTGGTGGTAGTTTTGGTAAATTCAGATTTTCAAAAAATCTTTCCATATTTTCTACGTTTAATTTTCCCTGCGTCTGATAAACATTAGCATAAAAGTCTGCAAAACTGTCGTTGATTTTATCCGGATCTGTGAGTAAGGTCCCATCTTCAAGCTTAATACGATGTATAGCTCTAGAGGCCTGTGATTGTTTGAGCTGACGGGCTAATAGTTTATGTGGTTTATCGCCTAACTCGAAGTATCTTTGCTTGACTTGAACTAATAATTTAGAAACGTTTTTGGACATAATAGAGTTGTATTCATAACGCAGAGCTGTTATTTTATTCAGTATATCCGGACACTGTTTTAATTTATATGAGTCTTCTAAGCTGGTCAATAGGTTATCTATTTCATCCAACCTTTTCTTGGACTCTTTATTTTTTGCTGCCTCAGTTGAAATTATATTTCCCCTTATAACTGCCTTCATTGCTTCCCAGAGGGTTGAATCATCCACATCCCCCCTATCATTCAAACTTAAGTATGACTTAATTTTGTTTGAAATATAAGAGCAAAATTTCGTATCTTTCAACAGGGCGTTATTTAAACGCCAGTTCCACTTTCCCTTTTTTTAAGCCTAATTTAAGGTTCAGTGACACAGGAGCATGGTCTGATATTTGAATGTTGTGGTATTTGCAGCTTGATACCGCACCTAGCAATCTAGAGTCTAATAAAAAGTAATCGATCCTAGAATAGGACTTATGTACTGCGGAAAAGTATGAATACTCTCTCCCGCTAGGATTTAGTAGTCTCCAAATATCAACCAGGTTGTGTGATTGTATTAAATTTTTAAGTAATTCACCGCTCTTGACTGAACTGGACTGAGGGCGTTGTCTATCTAAAACCGGGTCCAAAATTAAGTTCATGTCCCCACAAATAATTATATTGGATCCGACCCAATCTGGCACTACATTAAAAAGGTCTTGAAAAAAAACGGGATCGTCAAAATTAGGCCCGTATATATTTATTAGTGTCACTGGTTCAGTAGTTAGCAACCCACTAACAACCACATATCTTCCCCTTTGATCTGAAATTGTCTGTTTGTGAATGAACGATATATGTTTTTTAATCAAAATTGCGACCCCTCTAGATTTTGTACTAAAATTTGACTGGTACACTTGGGAGGCCCACGAGGGACGAAGAACTTTAGCAGCTGTTTTCTTAATATGCGTTTCCTGGAGAAAACAAATATTGGCTTTCAGTGAACGCAGATGCGCATAAACTTTGCCTCTTTTTAGAGGACTATTTATCCCACGGACATTCCAGCTAATCAAGTTCAGCCCACCCTTACTATATTTATCTGGCTCAGTTGTCATCAATTTGTGTGAATTTTAGTAACTGTTGCATGACTGTGAAGATAAAAAGATATTCATAATATGCCGATGTGCAAAAAAAAAAACTCCCAGTAACAAAACTAACCCACCCTACTATCAAACATAACTGAATAAAGCAAAACAAAATAAAACCCAGAGCGATGTCTCCATACCCCCTTCTTAAAGCTAAAACTAGCCGCCCACTTGTAGGTGGACAAGCCTCACAGCTTCCCATCTTCCCACCATGAGTAGCCGCTCAACCCCACACCATGAATATATCAAATTAGGTAAATTACATTTCTCACCCTATGACAGAGTCTGTAATTATTCACTTTTTCAAACTTTTAACAGAAAGGAAAGTTCAACACTCGCCTTATTTAGTCCCAGAGTGCCAGTCTTCAACCTCCCGGCTCAGGAATTTATCAGCTTCCTCTGGAGTGTTGAACGTTGCAGTGTTATTATTCACAGTAACCAGGAACTGTGCAGGATATCTGAATCCAAAACGAATCCCTTTGGACCTGCATTGCTCCCTGATAGCCTGGAACGCCTGGCGTTTCTTCATCACAGCAGAGGTGAGGTCAGGAAAGATGAACACAGAGCGACCTTCATACTGCAGAGGACTCTTCTCCCTCGCCAACCGTAGCACACGCTCCTTCTCCTGAAAGTAATGCAGCCTGACAATCATGGCTCTCGCCTTCCCGTCTTTAGCCTGCGTCAGGCTTCGGTGCGCCCGGTCCACCTCAATTGGTCGTTCGAAGTTGTCTTCTCCTAGCAGTTTAGGCAGCAGTTTGCAGACAAAGTCCGTCGGTCTACCATTCTCAGCTTTCTCTGGTATGCCCACAATTCGGATATTCTGCCGGCGTGAGCGCGCCTCTAAATCCTCCAGCTTAGCTTGTTGCTGCAAGCATAGCGCGGCTAGGCTATCATGTCGCTTCTCCATCTCCGAGATCCGTCTCTCCTGTGACACGACTGCGGTCTCAGCTGATGTCACCCGGTCACTTATGGCAGAAAGCGACGCTTTGAGACCAGAAATAGATTCATTCAGCTCCACAAACCTCATGTCGACCGTGCTGTTAAGCTTGCTTATGGCTGCTAGGAGGTCCTCGTTGGTGGCTGAAGGAGCCGGGGAGCACGCGCGGCCTGTGTTAGCATTAGCCTCCTCGACGTCTGCTAGTTTGGTCCTGTCGTCCAGTGTCTCCTCTCCCGAGCCTTTTTCTTTCCTAGTAACTCTGATCTTCGTCACCTTGCTCATGATGGCACTCTGTAAATATGTTTCGCAGAGGTTTGAATATTTTTTAAGGTGAAGTAATGGTGAAATTGAGCGGAGCTTCCTCAAACACGTCTACTCCATGAGACCCCGAAGTCAGCTCTTTTGAGAGCATTTTGTGTAATTTGGCTGGCCTGGCTGTAATTTGGCTGCCACCTTACCGTGGTGGAGGGGTTTAAGTGTCCCAATGATCCTAGGAGCTATGCTGTCAGGGGCTTCTTGCCCCTAGTAGGGTCACCCAAGGCAGACAGGTCCTAGGTGAGGGACCAGACAAAGCGCAGCCCAAAGACCCCTTATGACGAGTACAATAAATGGACAAAATGTTCCCTCGCCCGGACGCGGGTCACCGGGGCCCCACTCTGGAGCCAGGCCCGGAGGAGGGGCACGTTGGCGAGCGCCTGGTGGCCGGGCTTTTACCCATGGAGCTCGGCCGGGCACAGCCCGAAGAGGAGACGTGGGTCCCCCTTCCCATGGGCTCACCACCTGTGAGAGGGGCCAAAGGGGTCGGGTGCATTGTGGAATGGGTGGTGGCCGAGGGCGGGGACCCTGGCGGTCTGATCCTCGGCTACAGAAGCTGGCCATTGGGACATGGAATGTCACCTCTCTGGTGGGGAAGGAGCCTGAGCTAGTGTGTGAGGTTGAGAGGTTCCGGCTAGAAATAGTCGGACTCACCTCAACGCATGGCTCTGGCTCTGGAACCAGTTTCCTTGAGAGGGGTTGGACACTCTTCCACTCTGGAGTTGCCCCTGGTGAGAGGCGCCGAGCAGGAGTGGGCATACTGGTTGCCCCCCATCTCGGTGCCTGTACGTTGGGGTTCACCCCGGTGAACGAGAGGGTAGCCTCCCTTCGCCTACGTGTGGGGGGACGGGCTCTGACTGTTGTTTGTGCCTATGCGCCAAACGGCAGCGCAGATTACCCACCCTTTTTGGAGTCCTTGGAGGGGGTATTGGAGGGTGCGCCTCCTGGGGACTCCCTTGTTCTGCTGGGGGACTTCAACGCTCACGTGGGCAATGACAGTGAGACCTGGAGGGGTGTGGTTGGGAGGAACGGCCCCCCTGATCTGAACCCGAGTGGTGTTCTGTTGTTGGACTTCTGTGCTCGTCATGGATTGTCCATAACGAACACCATGTTCAGGCATAAGGGTGTCCATATGTGCTCTTGGCACCAGGACACCCTAGGTCGCAGTTCGATGATCGACTTTGTTGTCGTCTCATCTGATCTGCGGCCGCATGTCCTGGACACTCGGGTGAAGAGAGGGGCGGAGCTGTCAACTGACCACTACCTGGTGATGAGTTGGCTCCGATGGTGGGGGAGGATGCCGGTCAGACCTGGCAGACCCAAACGTATTGTGAGGGTCTGCTGGGAACGTCTGGCAGAGTCTCCCGTAAGACGGAGCTTTAACTCCCACCTCCGGGAGAGCTTTGAACACGTTTCGAGGGAGGCGGGGGACATTGAGCCCGAGTGGGCCATGTTCCGCACCTCTATTGTCGAGGCAGCTTATCAGAGTTGTGGCAACAAGGTTGTTGGTGCCTGTCGTGGTGGCAACTCTAGAACCCGGTGGTGGACGCCGGCGGTGAGGGATGCTGTCAGGCTGAAGAAGGAGTCCTATTGGGCCTTTTTGGCCTGTGGGACCCCGGAAGCAGCAGATAGGTACCGGCAGTCCAAGCGGCATGCGGCTCGGGTGGTTGCTGAGGCAAAAACTCGGGCGTGGGAGGAGTTCGGAGAGGCCATGGAGAATGACTTCCGTACGGCTTCGAGGCGATTCTGGTCCACCATCCGACGTCTCAGGGGGGGAAAGCGGTACGCGACCAACACCATTTATGGTGGGGATGGCGTGCTGTTGACCTCAACTCGGGATGTTGTGAGTCGGTGGGCGGAGTACTTCGAAGACCTCCTCAATCCTACTGGCACGTCTTCCACTGAGGAAGTGGAGCCTGGGGACTTTGGGTCGGGCTCTCCAATCTCTGGTGCTGAGGTCGCCGAGGTGGTTAAAAAGCTCCGCGGTGGCAAGGCTCCTGGGGTGGATGAGATTCGTCCTGAGTTCCTTAGGGCTCTGGATGTTGTGGGGTTGTGTTGGCTTACGCGACTCTGCAATATCGCGTGGACATCGGGGGCAGTTCCCTTGGATTGGCAGACTGGGGTGGTGGTTCCCCTATTCAAAAAGGGGGACCGTAGGGTGTGTTCCAACTATAGGGGGATCACACTCTTAAGCCTCCCTGGTAAGGTCTATTCAGGGGTTCTGGAGAGGAGGGTCCGTCGGATAGTCGAACCTCGGATTCAGGAGGAGCAGTGTGGTTTTCGTCCTGGTCGTGGAACACTAGACCAGCTCTACACCCTCAGCAGGGTCCTGGAGGGTGCGTGGGAGTTTGCCCAACCAGTTTACATGTGCTTTGTGGACTTGGAAAAGGCATTCGACCGCGTCCCTCGGGGGGTTCTGTGGGGGGTACTCCGGGAGTATGGGGTACCAGGCCCTTTGATACGGGCTGTTAGGTCCCTGTACGACCGGTGTCAGAGCTTGGTCCGCATCGCTGGCAGTAAGTCGGGCTCGTTTCCGGTGAGAGTTGGACTCCGCCAAGGTTGCCCTTTGTCACCGATTTGGACAGAATTTCTAGGCGCAGCCAAGGTGTTGAGAGGATCCGTTTTGGTGGCCTTAGAATCGCTTCTCTGTTTTTTGCAGATGATGTGGTCCTATTGGCTTCATCAGTTCGTGATCTACAGCTTTCGCTGGAGCGGTTTGCAGCTGAATGTGATGCGGCCGGGATGAGGATCAGTTCCTCCAAATCCGAGGCCATGGTCTTGAGCCGGAAAAGGGTAGCATGCCTTCTCCAGGTCGGGGAGGAGGTCCTGCCCCAAGTGGAGGAGTTTAAGTATCTCGGGGTCTTGTTCACGAATGAGGGAAAACTGGAGCGTGAGATCGATAGGCGGATAGGTGCAGCGTCCGCAGTGAAGCGGGCGCTGTACCGGTCTGTCGTGGTGAAGAGAGAGCTGAGTCAAAAGGCAAAGCTCTCAATTTACCGATCGATCTACGTTCCCACCCTCATCTATGGTCATGAGCTTTGGGTTATGACCGAAAGAACGAGATCTCGGATACAAGCGGCTGAAATGAGTTTTCTCCGCAGGGTGGCTGGACTCTCCCTTAGAGATAGGGTGAGAAGCTCAGTCATCCGGGAGGGACTCGGAGTAGAGCCGCTGCTTCTCCACATCGAGAGGAGCCAGTTGAGGTGGCTCGGGCATCTGGTTAGGATGCCTCCTGGACGCCTCCCTGGTGAGGTGTTCCGGGCATGTCCCACCGGGAGGAGACCCAGAGGAAGACCCAGGACACGCTGGAGGGACTATGTTTCTCGGCTGGCCTGGGAACGCCTTGGGATTCCCCCAGAGGAGCTGCTCCAAGTGGCTGGGGAGAGGGAAGTCTGGGCCTCCCTACTTAGGCTGCTACCCCCGCAACCCGACCCCGGATAAGCGGACGAAAATGGATGGATGGATAGATGGCTGGCCCCACTCCCACCATCATTGCCACCGTTTATCGCTCCCCAAGACCTCACAAAGATTTTTTAAATGAGTTTTCGACCTTTCTTTCTCAACAGTGTGCCTTGTCACCTAATATTATTTTTTTGGGAGATTTTAACATCCATATTGACAATATTAACCTCCCACTCACCAATGATTTTTTTATCCTGCCTAAAGAGTTCTGGATTAAAACAACATGTTGATTTTTCCACCCATATTAAGGGACATACACTGGACTTGATTTGATGTTCTGGACTTACACCTGTTGACTGCAAATGAGATGAACTCACCTTTTCTGATCATTTTTTTCTTACGTTCCATATTCCTCTGTGTTTCATCTACCAAGATAAGCCGGCTCAGTTCATTCAGGAACATTAAAAACATCAATTTGGATTCCCTCTCCGCTGATATTACCTCCACTCTGATCCCTGATCATCTTCTGACTCCGGATGAACTCATTGCTCAATACAATAATTACTTAACCCATATTATCAACTCCATTGCTCCTGTTAAAACACGATCTGTTACCTTTACTCATTCTGCCCCCTGGTTTACTCCTGAACTTTCTGCAAGAATGGTCACTCCAATGAAGGCCATGAGCTCCTCTTTGGTTAGATTTTTCCACTCTTTTTTTGTGCTTGTTGCAACTCTTCCTCCATCCATGTTTGTTCATGTCAACATCTCTTCTAATATACTATCAGTGATAAACAGCTTTCATGCATATATTGGAGAGATGGTGCTAAACCCAGGCGCAGGCTCTGACTGACTTCTCAGTAAATTGTGGATTGGTGTTTTAGCCTGAGTGGGAGATAACTCTAAGAGCCCGTCTGGCTCATTCTGTTGGACACAATATCCTTTGCCTCTTTGGAGGACTCAGAGGACTTCTCCGTGTCTGACTGATCTTGTTCAGAAGAGGCAGGTTGGTTTCCAGACAGCCTGACATGTCCAGGTGGACAATAATCTATATCCTCTACATACGAGATGTTAGATCCCAAGTCAGCACCACTGATGGGCTCTTCATCCCATCCATTCAGGATTAGGGGTGGGCGATATGGCTCAAAAATTATATTGTGATATTTCAGAGTATTATCACGATAACGATAAATTTCGTGATATAACCCAAAAAATATATAAAAAATCAAATGTATTTATTTGACAAAATTAACTTAACATGTTGCTTTGCAGTATTATATAAAATTTTTAAAAACAACAAGGGGTAATTTTACTGAAATTACTTTATTTAGTAAAGCATTTAGTCTCCAAGTAAAACTACACCTGCACTTTAATTTTTGTGGTGGTTTTTTTAATCTATATTTCTCTTTGTCTCTGATGGAGTTGTAATGTAAACAGAAGTGTTGTGCATGTATATTACAGAGTGCCAGTGAACGCACCGCGAGTGAGAGCGTGACGTAGGCGCGCAGGTTCGGGTGTGAAAGAAAGTCAGAGAATGGAGCGGTGGAGGATCGTGCAGTCTGTTAAGTGTATTTGTGCAGCTTAAACAATAAAGCAACGTCTGCTATAAAGCAGCATGGTTATTGAGCGTGCAGAGAAACATCACAGGAGTGACTGTGGAGCCGCGCGTGTTTGTAACACTACAGCGAGGACACGCATCGGAAGACCACGGCTGGTGAAGCGGAGCGGGGGGAGGGGGGGACAGCTGTCTGTGCCTGCAGAGCAGGGGGGAGAGAAGTTGAGACGTGCGCGCGTTGTTTACAGACTGTTGGATGGGATGTGCGCAGTTGTTTAAAGCGCTCGGGTGTTAAAGGGCGGGGCGCCCTGACGTATTACGTCATGAAATTAGCATATCATGATATAAGTTTTTTGCTCGGGCAAGCTTTTTATACCGGTATTACCAGTAACGATATGATATGGCCCAGCCCTATTCAGGATCATATCTCAAGCAAGGTCTTTGTGTATTCTAGCTGTCCTCCAAGTAGCCATGATAGTTTAGATGAGAAATCATAAAACAGACAAACATGAGAGACCTGGTTTCAACAAAGAACTATGACAACAATGGACAACAGCAACAACAATAGACAATTATAAAAGAGGCATACAGATTTGTTAAATAATAATAATAATACAAAGTAATAATAATTATTTATACCGGTGGGTGTGTGTGTGTGTGTGTGTATAT
>JBBPBX010039766.1:0-17561 GCA_038048925.1 Garcialebias charrua | reverse complement strand
CCAGCTGATTTGACAATTGCGTTCATTTAAATGGTAAATGGAGCTTATTTATATAGCGCTTTCCAGCCCCCTGTGAGGAGCCCCAAAGCGCTTTACAATACCAACCATCCACCCATTCATACACACATTCATACACCGGTAGCGGCAGACTGCCATGCAAGGCGCCTTTCCAGTCCTACCGGGAGCAACTCGGGGTTAAGTGTCTTGCCCAGGGACACAACGACACATGGTGTGGGGAACCGGGATTCGAACCTCCAACCTTCTGATCGGGGGACGACTGCCATTACCACTACGCCACGGCCGCCCCTGGAAACCAACCTGCCTCTTCTGAATAAGATCAGTCAGACACGGAGAAGTCCTCTGAGTCCTCCAAAGAGGCAAAGGATATTGTGTCCAACAGAATGAGTCACACGGGCCCACTGTACAGTGAGTCTCTAAACAACAAATGTACACTGTTAAACATTGCAGCATCATATAGTTAAATCCACTTACTACATTTCTTTAACTCAAATGGCTCTGCCAATTTTTAGATTTTGAACTCTATGTTATGAGTTTTACAAATTAAAACTTACAGCAATCCATTGTGTTGACTATTTGAAAAAGTTGTCAGATTTGTATGTGTTGATTGAACTCGAGTCTGTAAGTCAGAAGTTGAAAAAAAAGGGAGGGAAAAAAGGCGGGACATTAACTTAAAGTTATTCATTGTGTTGAATAATTAGGAATTTGTCCGATTTGATTGAACTTACATTTGTTAGTCACCAATTTAAAACAGGAGAGGGAAAATAGGAGTGAGTGAGGGATTGTAGCAACAGAGAAAAAAAATTAAATGACTTTTGAGTTAACCTGTCTTCCTTTAACCAAAGCAACACTGAATGGAAGGTTATGGAAAAAGGTTTTTTAAAGGACTACTTCCACCAGCGGAAGAATACCATTTCTCTGACAACTGTCAGTCACAGTAGGCGGAGCAATACACTTGTCTGTTCCAGCCCGTGAAGAGGACCAGAGCCATTTTGATTCTTCATGCAGCATCAGTGCCAGGTGAGTTTAATAATCTACATCCACTAGTTTTCTATTATCTTTCGGTGCAGTAATGTAAAAAAAACAAAAAAAAACAGTAACCATGTAGACTGTGCTTTTTACTATCCGAAGGGAAAAATAATTTACAAGTATGGCTAGCAGCTAATACCCACTCCCCCCGCCGCTTTGCCAGACAGATTAAGACGTACAGTATTCTGTCAGCTTTTAAAATAATATTATGAATTAGATAACCGGTACAGTGTTTTTAATGTGACCATTATACACGTTGTTTTCTTGTGCTACTAAATTCCCAGCATTCAACGGAGCATGAGCTAGCAAACCGGCAAGGCTATAAAATTATTAGCTTACTCTACTGTGCATGTTCAATATGAAACAGCTTTTTCACAAATGGGACACAGCGCCCACGCATTGGTACTGCTTGTATTGACCAATAACTAGGATAATACATTTCATAATGTAAAATTAACCGATTTAAAGCAGGTAATTTGTGTTGGTGCAGATCATGTAGACTAAAAACTCCATTCTGCGCAAATTGTTCTACCCTCCCATTTTTTCCTTCCCCCTTTGTGCGCGCATGTGTGGAGCATGCTTGGTGCCGGGACTAAATTCCTCCCACATACAGTACGTCCGTTCGCACGTTACTGTATGCAGAGGGTTCAGACATCATACTCGAGCAGTTTGTGCAACGTTTGTGCTGGTATCCACCCTGAGCAGGTGCTGCGCAGCTCCCAGACAAATTGAGGTCGCTGATCGGTCATTTGCTGACACGCCTACTGAATTGATTGACAGGTCGGAAGGAGGAAAAAAGCGAGCTGGCACCGCTGCGTTCTGTGTTTATATGTTGTTAATAAAA
Source organism: Garcialebias charrua (assembly GCA_038048925.1). NCBI lineage: Eukaryota > Metazoa > Chordata > Actinopteri > Cyprinodontiformes > Rivulidae > Garcialebias > Garcialebias charrua. The sequence goes on along the minus strand of JBBPBX010039766.1, from coordinate 15,670 downwards.
AGTTCTAAAAAATAATAATTTCCTTAAGCAGGAAAGTGGGATGTAGCAGAAAGCAGAGCAGATGCTGGCTGCCATTTTAAAACAATATACAGGAGTAATTCCTCATTCTTCAAACACTTGTTAAACAGAGACGTCCTCTCTTGATGCCCCTCCAGTATCTTTTGCATAGACGGAGCTTGCAGAAATAGTTAATTAAAGCTGCAGTATGCAACTTTTATATACATGTATATTAAATTTAAAAAAAAATCATATGGAATATTTTTTGCAAAATCACAAAATGTAACCATTGTCACATTTTGAAGGATTAAAGAATTTATGTACAGAATATATAAATAAATAATTGGGTTTCATATTTTAACATGCAAATCATTTTTTTTCACAGAGGTAAACAAGGATTTCCAGTTCATGAGGTGGAAATGTAAGTTTTGTGCGTTCTCATTTTTTATGTTGTCATATTATTTGGAGATGCCAAATATTTTCAAACCAGACATTGAAACTGGGCGAGTATCAGTTGTGTCTGTGGGAATATTAGATGTTGCCATCAGAGAGGCTTTATGTAATAGGTTTAAAGGTCTGGACTCGGTTTCACTCACATCCATAGCCTACATAAAGGGGACAAAGTACTGTATTCTAAAGGAATGGTGCTCTCAGTTGGACAGACATGCGGACTGCCAGGTTTTGGGAGAGTATTGGTGATCTGTGTCATGGATGGCTGCATATCATTCATTATGGAACTATTCACAGTGGACCTTCCTGGAGCATCTGAGGTGTTACCAGCTCACCAGAAGAGATCCTGCAGCAACGGTGGTTGTTGACCCTGACAATCTGAATGACTACACCCCCCTTGCTGCATACTGTGTTGAAGGAAAGCTGCTCATCACTCCAAGGACGTTTATGTTACATTAAGGTAATTTTTGATTGGACAGGGTGTCTAAAATGTAAAGACACACTCAGTCTTTGTACCGTAGTTTGAAACTGTTTGGGGCAGCTCAAACTTGGTGTGACAACAATGGCCAAGGAATGGAAAGTAGTGAGGTAAAAGTGGATGCTGGTGGTAGGGATGGGGGGTGTTCAATACAGGGGGTAGTGATCTCATCTGTGATAACAAGACATATTTTAATGCAAACAAAGTACAGTTTGATTTCCTCTAGCCTGTACTGTTGTCTGGTTGACTCTTCTTTTATAACTTGTAGATTGAGTTTTTACTATTGTATGAAGTGTTTTCTTGTTTGGTCTGTGTGTTTCAGTTAACAGTGCCTTGTCAGTGATGCTATACAGTATTTGCCACAGCCTCCTGACGGACAAACTGCAGTTAAAGCAGAGAAGGATCGTGAGACCATGGCTCTAGAAGTGCAGAAGAAAGATCCAGATTTACTGATGCTGGATGATTTGATGACTGCAACATTTGCACAGCGGAGACAATAAATAATTGGTGATGAACCTCTTATCTGTCTTGTCAAGGACATATGGCCTGCATTGTTTAGTGAGCGACAGGTAAATCTTTGCCAACTGAATACAGCAAAAAAATCTTATATTTTGTGACTTTAGTGCTCATATAGTCAAAACATGTACTTTGTTGCAATAATTTAATTTTTTGAGTTTCTGTTCTCACAGCTCTATGCTTCTCTTATATCTCCCTCACTCATGCCCTTTTCTGTGCTGTTTTGTTACCTATCTGCTTCAGCTAACTGCGGAGTTCTGCAGAATTGACCTTTCGCAAAACCCCGCCCCCAACCGGCCATTGTCCAATCACACGTCACTAGCATCTCCGGCTATGTAAGCTAGGTCCGACATTCTACAAGATGGTGAAGCGATGCGCCTATGGATTGTGTAAATCAGACAGCAGGTATCCCAAGAGTTTGTCTGGTGGAGTCTTGTTTTTTCCCTTCCCAAAGCCGAAAACACAACTGGAACGGTGTCAACAATGGATAAAACAGTGTGGAAGGCCTCACTCCCAGCTTAATGTCTCGAAGATAAACAAGCATTCGTATGTATGCTCAAAGGTAAGACAAACATTCATTGTGACTGTCCTGCTCTAGAAGTAATACTAGCTTTTCTACTAAACGATTGCCTGTATAGCACATTTGAGATTAAATTCGATTTTTTATTAATTTTTGAAGACATGCAACAAGGTCGCGCTAGCATAAAATTAGCATCGTTTTTTCTTCCATCTAAAGTCATTCATATCTCCTAAAACCACTCAATGTATATTTCTCCTGCTTTCAGAGTGTAATTATACATGACTTTTCTACTAAACGATTGCCTGTATAGCACATTTGAGATTAAATTCGATTTTTTATTAATTTTTGAAGACATGCAACAAGGTCGCGCTAGCATAAAATTAGCATCGTTTTTTCTTCCATCTAAAGTCATTCATATCTCCTAAAACCACTCAATGTATATTTCTCCTGCTTTCAGAGTGTAATTATACATGACTTTTCTACTAAACGATTGCCTGTATAGCACATTTGAGATTAAATTCGATTTTTTATTAATTTTTGAAGACATGCAACAAGGTCGCGCTAGCATAAAATTAGCATCGTTTTCTCTTCCATCTAAAGTCATTCATATCTCCTAAAACCACTCAATGTATATTTCTCCTGCTTTCAGAGTGTAATTATACATGACTTTTCTACTAAACGATTGCCTGTATAGCACATTTGAGATTAAATTCGATTTTTTATTAATTTTTGAAGACATGCAACAAGGTCGCGCTAGCATAAAATTAGCATCGTTTTTTCTTCCATCTAAAGTCATTCATATCTCCTAAAACCACTCAATGTATATTTCTCCTGCTTTCAGAGTGTAATTATACATATTATATAGAGTGTAATTATACATAATTATATTGCGCTGGTATTGCTCCAAAATGAGTCACTAACACGCACTGGTATACAAGCTATCCCCGTCATGACGCGCTAACACTCACCGGCTACAGAAAGCTTGACGGGCGTAGCAACAGTAACTAAGGGGGCGGGGCTTCTGCGAAAGGTCAATTGTCACCAAAGACCTGCTGCAATGCTTTTTTGGTGGACTTGATGCAGTCATGCCCAGTCTTCTACAACTTTACAAAGCAGCTGCTGCATCGGGCAGGAGGTTGGCCCTGAACAGATTGGATTGTCTTCAAAAGGAGGTGTGTACTGTATAAGAAACTTTTTCTGTCAGTCTGTATGAAGATTATGATTCAAGCTTTGTTATTGCATTCACACACCATTACTTGTTTTGACAGGACACAAACCAAAACCAAAGAACGGCAGCCCTTCTTGGTCTCCCATGCTACTTTTCAGATGACTCCTCCAACGTAATCAGGATGCATGATGTAAGACCCTAAATTTACATATTCTGTACTGCGCTCTTCAAAATGCATATAGTCAAAACTGGGGGACATGCAACTTGACTTACTGTAACTTATAACTATCATGTAACACAATCAACAGAAACAAATGTAGCCTACTACTCAATCAAGCAATCATATATTTTTTGAATGTCCTACTGAAATCTTCATCTATTAACTCCTTAAATAAATGATTTACATGAACATTTAATTTCCCTTTGGGGTAAAATATTTTTGAATTTAAAAGCTAATGTAATGAAAAGTTTAAATCAGCAAGCATTATGTATTTTCTGGACTGTAAGTCCAGTTTTACTCCAGAGCCCCTTACATATGTTTTTTTCCTTCGCCATGACACATTGTTTGACTAATGCGAGTTATGCTCCGGAGCGATGTATAGTACGGAAAATACAGTACATCATGGACTGTCTAAATAGCCTTGCTGAGGAATCTTGCCATCACCCCACTGTACAACACGTTGTTAGTTTCATCTCCCAGACTTTTTTTAAATCACGTTTTATATTTGCAGGAATCATTATTTATTATTGGTTGATTCACAGCCTTTCAGCCCCCATCATTTTTTATCACTCGCTCACACACACTTCAAAGATATAGCCTTAATTAAAATGTTAGGGATGTTTTAAACTTGAAGTTAAGATGTGTTTGTCTTTGTCTTTAGGCTCATGGTGAAACCCTTGACATGATAATGAAAGGGATGGAAGCTGGACTGCTGATTGGACATGAAGGCCCTCTGCAGGATGCATTTCCTTTGCATGTCTTCAATGTGGCTGTGGTAGTGGAGGAGAAGATCATCCTACATGACATCAGAGATGAACCCACGGGCTTTGCCATGTTACTGGGCGCCATCTATATTGCCTGAACCTTGAATACCCCCAAAATATGAGGTACTCCTTTGAGTTGCTACAGAAGGTCATCATGAACATTAAACCAGACCAATGCTCAGCCAGAGTCCATGGACTAAGAAATAAACTGCTTTGATATTGCATGTAAAAGTTGAAGTTATTTTCAATTGACAAATGTTTTTTGATTGTTCCTCATGTTGAGCATTCATATTCTTTGTTCATGTTTAATGAACCTGCCCTACCTTGCCTTCTCCATGTCTACAACTTTCTACCTCTTCCTCACTCTCTCTCTCTCTCCTTTCCACAACCCCATCTTCTGTAGCTACAACCCCATTTTCTCACCCCATTTTCCCCTCCCAAATGGTTTGAAATTTGGCAGTGAAAGCATGTTAATGTATGGTGTTAAAGATTGTTTTATTAATAAATCTTGTAATTTTGGATAAAAGCAAGCATTCAGTGAGTTCTGTCATGTATCATGTAAGTTTAAGTTGAAACAAAGATAAGCTGTTAGTTGAGTTAACATGCATTTTTAAGGCAGCAGGTGGACTTTCATTTGCAAGTTTAAGTGACTTGGAATTTTTTACATTATAATGTGTAATAGTTTTTTGATTCAATTTGAAGTATCAAGTCAAGACAGCAAGTGATATACAGTAAAGTCGAGACAGCAAGTGATATAAAGTTCAATCAACTTTGACAACTTCAAAAACAACATTAAGACAACAAGAACAGTGTAGTTCAATCAATTTTTTAAACTTTAATTTCAGAGTTGAAACAACTTGAAGTATCAAGTTGAGACAACAAGTGATAAAAAGTTCAATCAACTTTGACAACTTAAAAAACAATGGGCCTCATTCACGAACCGTTCGTACGCACAGATTTGTTCTTAAACTGTGCGTACGAGTGATTTAGGATCATTTGTGGCATTCAACAATGTTTTCGTATCCTAGGATTTTTTTCAGATACGAACAAAATTTACGTGTGGTCCAGACCTGTCGTATATTTTACGAGCAGTCAGTCTGCTGTTATCCAGATGGATTTCCTTCACTAATAATTTCATATTTCGTTATTTAGAAAATATTTTGGGTTTAAAAAAATCACGCACCATAATTATTCTTGACAATAGGTTATTCTGTTTGAATTATAACTATAATTTTAAGTTTAATTTGTCTGGTGTGTCGCGCAGGCTTCAGTGAGTCGTGCGCTCCCCCTTATCAAAGCCGCTCCTCATATTAACACCCAGGTACATAAAATTCCCGTACACCACCGCAGAACAAGTACAAATTAAGACTGATTTTCATATTGTTGGACTGCCAAACACCATCGAGTAGACTGTACACACATACGGATCAAAGCACCTTCACCTGACGCATTCCCATTCGGAAGCAATACCACTCCATAAATGTCCAAATTATATCTGATTCGAAATATAACCTGCTACATGTGGTTGCACGATGACCAGGAGGAACGCGCATGTCTCATTTGTGCTGCAAAACATGTTGGCACGCGTGTTGCGCAGCAAGACCCGTGCCAACATGACAGGAGGTGGTCAATCCTTGACCACCTCCTGTCCGTGCTGCGGCGAGACGTTTTTTTGAAGCCACTTTCAGATCAAACCATTTTTCTTGATTTCTGATACTGTACGACCCACGGGAGAACATGCACTATATTAATATGAAGTTAACTGTAGTTTCGAGACACTTTAAAATGCTTCTGTTCAAAAACACATCCGACACTTGCGGGGGGGTGTGGGGTAGGCGCACCCACAGCTCTTCTGAAGTGAAACTATAATGTACAGTTGTTTACACTAAAATTAAAATTATTTGACCATCCGACACTTGTGGGGGTGGGGGGGTAGCGGTGCGCCACAGCTCTTTTGAAGTGAAACTATAATGTACAGTTGTTTACACTAAAATTAAAAATATTTGACCATCCGACACTTGCGGGGGGGGGCGGGGGTAGCGGTGCGCGACTGAGAGCAGAACTTCAATCTCCGAACGCGTAAAGTTCTTTTTACTTCTTGATTTTGAATGAATGGACACTTCCTGCTCTCTGAGGCAGGAAAGTAGCCTTATATGGTGTTTTGAGGGGTGGGAGTTATGTAAATAAGCTCCCCGCGTGCACGCGCAGGTGGATCGAACAGGTGGAATTCATCATTATTTGCGCACAGCATTTGCACACATTTTCTGAGGATAGAAGAATTTGTTGAATCTGACGTGGCATGTTCGTACGAACGCTTCGTACGAACAAAAGTAAGAGAAATTTAGGATAAAAATACGAACATGTTCGTGCATGAGGCCCATTGTTAAGACAACAAGAACAGTGTAGTACAATCAATTTTTTAAACATTAATTTCTGAGTTGAAACAAAGATAAGCTTTTAATTGAGTTAACATGCATTTTTAAGGCAGCAGGTGGACTTTCATTTGCAAGTTTAAGTGACTTGAAATGTGTTACAGTGTAGCAATATCAGCTGGCTTACTAAGTTCCTGCAGTTGTAACAGTTTAGGCAAGTGATCAGTTTTACTGATTTTACTACACTTAGATGCAAGTTGAGCATAGGGCTGGGCCATATACAAGATACAAGATACAAGATACAAGATAGGTTTATTAACATTGCATCAATTTTCACCGATACAGCGTAAATATGTAGTTACAGTCATCCAGGAGAGAGAATGAGTGCAAAAAGCTGCAGCTCAACAAAACACATGACATGTTTATCAACACATGATATGCTTATAGCGCGGCCGCTCTCATCTGTCCCCAGATGAAGGTCAAAGTCAGGAAAACAGGCAAAGACACGGGGTTTTACAGCGTTGATATTAAAAAAAGATGAATCACGTTTTGTCTTCAAGACACCGCGTGATCCAGTAAAAACCATATCAAAAAGCACATTTAGTTACAATAACAAATTGAGAGACGGCAGGCAAGGAGATAGAGTCTGTCAGTAACTTCAGACAAACACAAGTTCAGCAGATGTGCAGCTGGGCGTTATCTGAGGCTGCACAGAAATCTCTGGGGGGGGAGGGGGGGTGAGGGCAGCAGGTCTCTTCAGCTCCACACTCCCAGGAGAATGGCTCCCGACAGCCTTCTTTTCAAGGACATGTGCAGAAGCCAGATAATAGTCTTGTTTGTTACCCAATAGACCACAGTGTTCTTTTCCACTGCCGCCATCAAGTCTGTGGTGCTGTTTCATGGCCAAAAAAATCCAAATAATATGTGGTTCCGCTCTATGAGCCCCCATCTGTCCCTTGATTGATCCGGGGTGGCTGTAAACAAGTCCCAAAGCGCACTGCAGGTCCGCGGTGGTCCCCCACCGCTCCAAGCGAGCGATTGAGCTCATACAACAGCTGGGATGAGGAGCTCACGGCCCGGTTCAGAGAATTTTGCTGATCAGGTAGTGTCGACAGCGCGCTGATAGCTGCCGAAGCCTCCCTCAGCTTCCAGTAACAAACAACTCCGCTTACGCCAAAAAACAGAGCAGTTGCTACCAATAATCCAATAATCCACAAATCCTCCACGTCCTCGACACTTAAGACGGTCAGACACATGGGCTGCCACTGACCCCACGAGTCCAGCACGTATCCAGCCGCGTGTGTGTCGGAGGGACAGACAGCTTCTCCTGGCACGGTCCGCTTCGTGGAAAAAATCTTATCCATTGAAGAAACAGCCCAATTTATTAATTCCATATTGGTTCGAGTGAGCGCTGAAGGGTCGCAGACGAGACGAAAAGCAAGCAGGGAGTAGGAGAAACTTAGGGGAGGGAAGAGCAGAAAGATATGCGACTTGCCTTGCCGAGTGCCGGAAGAGAATATAACGATATTATATCGTTACTAGTAATACCGATATAAAAAGCTTGCCCGGGCAAAAAACTTATATCATGATATGCTAATTTCATGACGTAATACGTCAGGGCGCCCCGCCCCTTAACACCCGAGCGCTTTAAACAACTGTGCACATCCCCTCCAACAGTCTGTACTGGTGTAAAACGCTAATTGGTTACTGCTAAAATGTTAAAAACAAGCGCGCACGTCTCAACTTCTCTCCCCCCTGCTCTGCAGGCACAGACAGCTGTCCCCCCTCCCCGCTTCACCAGCCTCGGTCTTCCGCGGCGTGTCCTCGCTGTAAACTGTGTTACAAACACGCGTGGCTCCACAGTCACTCCTGTGATGTTTCTCTGCACGCTCAATAACCATGCTGGTTTGTAGCAGACGTTGCTTTATTGTTTAAGCTGCACAAATACACTTAACAGACTGCACGATCCTCCACCGCTCCGTTCTCTGCACTTTCTTTTACACCTGAACCTGCGCGCCTACGTCACGCTGTCTCTCGTGGTGCGTACACTGGCACTCTGTAATATACATGCACAACACTGCTGTATACATTACAACTCCATCAGAGACAGATTAGTTAAAAAAATGACTTTAAATCACTTTAAAAATGATCTGTTATCTAGATTGAAAAAGTCTGCACAAAATATAGATTTAAAAAAACCACCACAAAAACTAAAAGTGCAGGTGTAGTTTTACTTGGAGACTAAATACTTTACTAAATAAAGTAACTTCAGTAAAATTACCCCTTGTTGTTTTTTAAAATTGTATATAATACTGCAAAGCAACATGTTAAGTTAATTTTGTCAAATATATATATATATTTTGGGTTATATCACAAAATTTATCGTTATCGTGATAATACTCTGAAATATCACGATATAATTTTTGAGCCATATCGCCCACCCCTGGTTGAGCAAGGTTTCACCTACACAAATTATCGTCAATATTTACGGGTTCTCTGTGTTAAGGACTTAAACCGAGAAATTGTGACCAGACAAATGTAATTCACAGGAAACGTTAACTTATGTTGGTCTACCAGAGATAGACCTTTTATTAACGAAATCATAAAATTACATCAACACCAAGACTGGACTGGTTCTGATTTAATTTGCATTTAAACTTAAACTCATGACATTTTCAAAATTAAGACAACAGAATATGTTAAAGTTCTTATATCAACTAATCTGTGGCACTTGACTTAGGTTTCTGGCTTAGAAGTAAGAATAGAAATTAGTAAGAGAATGGAGTGGAAGAAAGGGGTTGAAGGATGGGTAAATCTATTTTGAGTTTTACCAGTATTGACACTCTCTCCGACAAAGGATCAGCTCAGCCACGCACGTTCCATCAACAATCAGCAACTCAGTGCCTGTTAGACGTCCGTCTCGGCTGGTCAGAGTTGAGAAGCAACCTTGGACGCACCTGTCGTGATTCCTGCAACGTCCAGTTGGACTTCAGTGTGTTTACGGATTCAACGCTACGTTGAGGCAGGCTTACTTTGGCGGGAGCGTGGCACACCCTGGCGTAGTCCCAAAATAGAACGTTCCACAACAGAGATTCATCTACAGCTAAGGCTGTGATGCTTGAAATAGGTCTACAGAAAAGCTTTTCTGGACCCTCGCTGCAAAGTCGGCCTATTTGGCATGTGACCAAACTCCACAGCTTTCAAAAAGAAAGTTTCACTTTAGAACTTCCTCCAGCACTTTCTTCTTAGGAAGACACCTCCTGTCTAAGCAGAAGAGTCTGCGGATGAAAACTGAACTATGAGTTTGTCATCTAAGAACTGATGGATCGTCTGGTCAACACGCTAATGACCCCGCCATCAGTTAAAGACCGTGTAAAGTGAATTTCAATATTTTCTTAAATAAACATTATAAATGTCATAATTGTAATGTTGTTAATGAGTAAAAAGTCTCAAAATTGTAGCTCAATTAATTTTGGAGTTATAGATGAAACTGTGTATAAAGATATGTGTGTTTCAGGATTTTTTAGGCGTGTTTTAAACGGGACCGCGTTTCGTCACGCGGTCCTCATTAGTATAGCCCCACCCCCTGCTGCTCCAGCCGTATAAATTGTTCTTCGCATGGGTGGAGCCGTTCACTCGCGAATCGCAGATAGCATCAGATAGCAATAGCATAGATATTTTGTTCATTGTTAGCTAGCTAATCAATTATGCGTCGTTCCTGCATCTTCCCTGGATGTCGCAATGGTCAGGGCACCCACATTGAGATGCAGGAGGGAGTCAGAACAAACCCAGGCGTGCAGCTGCTGGAGCGAGCTGCCACCTGCGCGTGCGTGCGTGCGTGCGTGCGTGCGTGTGTGTGTGTGTGTGAGAGCGATCCGTGAAATCCTGCCACGCGCCCCGTGAAACGCAGAGACTCCGCTGACACAGATGAGATAACTTAGTTATCAACATGATTACTCTATTTTAATCACCAACACAGACCCCGCATGCGATGTGTGACCGGGTCGGACCGGGTGCAGCCGCTCATCTTCTAAAATAGCGCTTATTATTAAACACATAACAGCGGAGTTATGAATTATCTTTGTGTCCTCAAATTTAAAAACAAAACCAGAGTTGTTAGTGCACTAAAAACAGCGTAACTCTTGGAAAAAGGAGCTGCTGGCAGCCAGAACAGACTACCATGCAAGGTGCTTTCCAGTCCTACCGGGAGCAACTAGGGGTTAAGTGTCTTGCCCAAGGACACAACGACAAATGGTGTGGGGAACCGGGATTCGAACCGCCAACCTTCCGATCGGGGGACGACTGCCATTACCACTACGCCATGGTCGTAACCCGAGGACTACCTGTATCAACTTTACCCAGTGAAAAGGTGACATTTTAATAAACACCAACAGTAAATTTAGGTGGCGGGGTGGTTACTGTTCTATGATTTAGCGATAGACCTGATCATAACAGAAAATGATCTGGCATCATGCAGCCTTCACAACACTAAATTACATTGTGCCAAGCAAGTGACACAAAAAACAAATGTTTTTAGTTCGTTTTGTCAGCCTGCATTTAATTATTAAAACAAAATAATTTACAGGTTCCTTCCTTCGTTGGTGCCACAGTTTCTACACTTCATAACTTTTCTTGACCTTTCCTTTACAATCCACATAGAAAACATCCATCTACTTCTCCCATTGTTTTCCTTTCCACTGTTCCTTCCCCATCACTGATTTTAACAATTTTACTTTACAGAAAACTTGTGTTACCTGGGTTCTTTCTCCTTCAAGGTATTCTCTATAACTCCATCAGGTGGACTTTTCAAATCGTGGGGTAAAATATTGCCACGCACAATGCAGACATGCTAGCTTAGATGCTACACACTCCGTTTCGCCTACGATCCCCTGCACCGGTCAACAGCTGAAGTCACTATCATAGTTGCAAGCTAGTGTGCGACAGAGAGGTGGCTCTGCCCTCCTCCCTCTGCCCTGTTGACAAAAACTTCAAGAGATGAGCGCCTGCTGAGCCAAGTGATCGAGGAGGAACACTGTTTCTTAAAGTCAAGTCAACTTTATTTGTAGAGCACATTTAAAATAGAAACTGTTATCAAAGTGCTTAACAACAACAATGGAAGTAAAATTAATGGAAAAGTAAAATGATGTCATCCAACATGTCACTGACTCCCCCGAAAACAAAAACTCTTTGTATCTACACAACTCACGTAAATGACATATTTTAGTTTGAAATTGGCGAATTTCGTTGAAAAGCGACTAGTTTGCAGGTATGGACTATACTGAAACTAAAGCAAGGGTTAAATTAATTATTTTATTTCAACAGTTTATTTTTGTGTTCTAATTTCCATGTGTTTAATACAAAAGCTAAAAAACATATTTCTTGTGTGAATCTCATCTCTTCATTCAGCAGTACACTGTAAAAAATCATTTATAGGTCACATCACAACTGGAGAGACAAACACCCCCATCATTCAGTGCATCATAGCATCCAGCTGAAAAACTGATTTGACACTTTGAGTCTGCAAGACTTCTCCCTCCTGGCTGGGGATGCCCAAAGTCCACAGCAAACTTCACTTTTTCTTCAAAATACCCCCCACTCCAAATTTCCTGTTCCTCACCATGTCTCCACAAAGCAGATCACACTAGTGAAATGGCTCGCCTGTCTTTTTCCACTGTCGTTATCATTGTTGCAGAAATCATCTTCAGATCTCCCCCTCCCTCCACACAGCCCCAGTTGTCCACCATCAGCATCTCTTCACACAATTTTTTATCCGATCACGCTCATTCACTGATATTCAGTCCCACAATAAATTCATTACTTCAATGTCATTACACTTTGTAGCCAAGGAGCCACAGTCATCATCATTCTTGTAAAACTCCCCAGCCTGCACACACTCCCACCCTCTGTCCACAGAATTATAGAGCTTTGGAGCATGACGTCACGGTCCGCGGCGCAAAGCATGATGGTCCACGGCGCACAGCATTGTGGGAAAGAAATCGCCATTTTTGAAGCCCTACTAAAAGAAGCTCTGTCTCTCGTTTTGTTGTTAGAATCTAAGAAGGTTGTAACAGTTTTGCAACGGTCTAAACTTGTTGTGTTATTGGATGTAATGTCCGGTCACACGACCTGAAAGTAGATAGAAAACGGACTTTCTGTTTCCTGTTTGCTGCTGGAAGCAGCGCGAGGGAGCTCATGTCTCGGACCTAACAAAAAGGAGATGAATGTCCTGATATCAGCTGTGAAACGTCCTGATATAACTTTCTCCATGTCCCAAAATAACTGCTAGTTTGTTCCAGACACTGGTGAGTGTATAAATTCGTTTTGTTGGAGTTGTGCCATAATTTTTGCCACGATTTTGTCCTGGTGTTTAGTTCATAGAAGTGGGTCAGCCTAGTTTAGGTTGGGTTTATATTTTTTATATAACGTTGTCTGATTTTAGACAGAGTGGACAGCTGTGTTATTTTGAAATAAACTGTTTAAAGTTTGTAGTGGGACCCTAACAGTAGTGTTGTCACTGTTACTGTATAATACTGATGTGTGTTCTGATGCGTCCTTGTCAAGGCAAAACTTCATATGAAATGGATGGAAACTCCAGAAGAGCTCAGTCAGGCTGCAGATGGAGGAGCAGGGACCAACAGCTACAAATACACCATCAATGTTGCTCAGGTAGTACCACATAAAACAATTTCTTCATGCACAAACAGAAAGGTAGTAGTCATCTGTTACAGAACAGGTCAGAGCTGAATAAAAACCAGCTGGAAAAAGTAAATTTAAAGTATTAAATAGGACTTCCTTGTTTTGTCATATTTTTAATGTGTCACACAAAACTCTGTCTAATACCTGTGTCTTTTTCTCTTCAAGGGATGGAGGTGACAAGCTCATAACAGAAGGACGTTGTTATCTGACAGAGGCTTTGATATTAGACTGTGTGAGAGTCAAGGTTCTTTATTGTCATTCACATCACATGTTGTACGTGAGGTGGAATGAAACTGTGTACACAGGGTCCCTCTCAACGTTTCATCAAAATCTTTCCAGATATTTAGCTAACAAACAGCGTTGAGTCCATTAGTTAACGGCAACGTTCAGAGCAGACGTGTGGAACAAGGCGCAGCCCTCAGAGCATGCATGAAGGACAACTCTCAGCTCACCTGCAGCCCTCAGAGCATGCGTTAAGGACAACTCTCAGCTCACCTGCAGCCCTCAGAGCATGCATGAAGGACAACTCTCAGCTCACCTGCAGCCCTCAGAGCATGCGTGAAGGACAACTCTCAGCTCACCTGCAGCCTGTGTGAGAGTCAAGGTTCTTTATTGTCATTCACATCACATGTTGTACGTGAGGTGGAATGAAACTGTGTACACAGGGTCCCAGTTACAGCCAACAAAAGTACAGTATAAATGAATGATGTGCTGAAGTTAAAATCCCATCATTCACTAAAGGGAGATTTCCACTTGATACTAATGATTTTGAAAACACATGAGCACACCTTAGAATTCATGTGGAAAGTATCACTGGTTGCATGAGAAACAAATATAAAATGTTACATAGAACTAGACAGTTAACTATACTGGTGCTTACATGTCAGTGGAGGCAAGTATTACTCCGGGTCTCTGCTCCATTTATTTATTTATTTCAAACGGGCAACATTTCCAATTATACCGATTTTTTTCCATGTAGTTTTTTTTTTCTCACCTGGGAGAAGCTTATTAGGATACAGTCCACTTTATTTTGCCTGCTTTTCAGAATCGTGACGGAAGATACAGCGCGAAAACAATGGAAAATCTCCTGAATTTCTTTTATTTTTTATGAGGGCAACAAAGATGGCGGTCGAGACGGGAACGCCCCGACACGCCCCCACACAGTGACGTCTGCTCCAAAAGCTCTATAATTCACGTAGGCTGCATGGATGCATCCTGTCATCACTCCAAAACCACCAGAACGGAGTTTAACAAACTTATGGAATTTCTCAACACCTGTGGCAAATAAGAGTTTATAATCTGTAGGACGAAACTTATGTTCTGGCAAATTAATTTTTTCTTGAGGAATTACATAAGTTTTTATGACATTCTGTGTATGTATATATATCTCACAGTAAAACCACTTAAAATATTATTTTGAATGAAACTTGCTGATGACATCATGAGTTTTTGTTTGTTTTAAGAGCATACACCACTGCTGATACATATACAGTGTGCTCTGAACGGTCTTATTTAGGGATGCCCAATGTGCCTTACTGCATATGCCACTTTTACCTCTATACAACATCAACTACTACCTCATACATATACTGTGTACATTAACTCATACGCTGCTTTGCCACTTTGCAAATGTCAATGCTAGAAACCTTTAGTTTATTTTAGTTATACTTTTTATACTCTTTTTTTATACTAGTATGCAAAAACTCAGGACAGTATTATGTTCATTAAATGTTTAATGTTTTAGTTTTAGAGTTGGTGTAAATTTTCATACTCTTATACCACTATGCAAAAAACTCAGGACAGTGTTAGTTTTACTATTTTATGCTTATGTCTATTATATGTTTCAGTGTTTCAATGTTTAGATGTTTACTGTTGCACCGAGGGACTGAGAGAAACGTAATTTCGGTCCTGTGTATGTCCTGTACAGTACATATTGCAGATCTGACAATAAAGTTGACTTTGACTTTTGACTTTTGATTTTAATAAGTGGACAGCATTGAAGTGACTGTTCTGATGATATGTCAAGAAATATTTATAAACTGATATACCAGACATTTTCTATTTCTGAATTCCTGGATATGTTGGTGTAGCGGAGTGCATTTTCTAGTTGAAATTGAACGCATCGTGATGCTGTAACAAGCTGTGAAGAAGAGCAAGATTTTAAAAAATCTGAATGGTGGACAGCTTGACTGCAGGATCCAAACAGTTCCTAACACAGCTTAGCTCCACACTTCACTTTAGACTGCAGTAAATAAATACATACCTGTGTAACCCTGATGTTTGGTTTGATACCAGTGAACTGATGAATCGCTCACCCAGGAACTCTTCTCAGCTTCACAACATTTATTAACATGAACTTCATCTGTAACAGAAAAAAACATGTGGTTGGTGGTGGTCTGACATGTAGCTCCTGCCCCAACTCTGAGAACGTCAGGCAGTAAAAAATGCTGTCAAGCCAGTCTCCACTTCCAAAATGATGGTTTTGTTGT
>JBBPBX010039764.1:7984-29722 GCA_038048925.1 Garcialebias charrua | reverse complement strand
GTCCTGGAGGGTGCGTGGGAGTTTGCCCAACCAGTTTACATGTGCTTTGTGGACTTGGAAAAGGCATTCGACCGCGTCCCTCGGGGGGTTCTGTGGGGGGTACTCCGGGAGTATGGGGTACCAGGCCCATTGATATGGGCTGTTAGGTCCCTGTACGACCGGTGTCAGAGCTTGGTCCGCATTGCCGGCAGTAAGTCAGGCTCGTTTCCGGTGAGAGTTGGACTCCGCCAAGGTTGCCCTTTGTCACCGATTCTGTTCATAACTTTTATGGACAGAATTTCTAGGCGCAGCCAAGGTGTTGAGAGGATCCGTTTTGGTGGCCTTAGAATCGCTTCTCTGTTTTTTGCAGATGATGTGGTCCTATTGGCTTCATCAGATCGTGATCTACAGCTTTCGCTGGAGCGGTTTGCAGCTGAATGTGATGCGGCCGGGATGAGGATCAGTTCCTCCAAATCCGAGGCCATGGTCTTGAGCCGGAAAAGGGTAGCATGCCCTCTCCGGGTCGGGGAGGAGGTCCTGCCCCAAGTGGAGGAGTTTAAGTATCTCGGGGTCTTGTTCACGAATGAGGGAAAACTGGAGCGTGAGATCGATAGGCGGATAGGTGCAGCGTCCGCAGTGAAGCGGGCGCTGTACCGGTCTGTCGTGGTGAAGAGAGAGCTGAGTCAAAAGGCAAAGCTCTCAATTTACCGATCGATCTACGTTCCCACCCTCATCTATGGTCATGAGCTCTGGGTTATGACCGAAAGAACGAGATCTCGGATACAAGCGGCTGAAATGAGTTTTCTCCGCAGGGTGTCTGGACTCTCCCTTAGAGATAGGGTGAGAAGCTCAGTCATCCGGGAGGGACTCGGAGTAGAGCCGCTGCTTCTCCACATCGAGAGGAGCCAGTTGAGGTGGCTCGGGCATCTGGTTAGGATGCCTCCTGGACGCCTCCCTGGTGAGGTGTTCCGGGCATGTCCCACCGGGAGGAGACCCAGAGGAAGACCCAGGACACGCTGGAGGGACTATGTTTCTCGGCTGGCCTGGGAACGCCTTGGGATTCCCCCAGAGGAGCTGCTCCAAGTGGCTGGGGAGAGGGAAGTCTGGGCCTCCCTACTTAGGCTGCTACCCCCGCGACCTGACCCCGGATAAGCGGACGAAAATGGATGGATGGATGGATATTGTACTTTATCACTGCATTATCAGTATCTACAACAGATACTGATAATAGAGTGAAAAAGTACAATATTATATGCTAAAAAATAGGTTTATAATTATTGTGCTTACAAAATAGTAACTTACTCCGAAATTTTTAATATAAAATCTCTAGATGAACTATATACATGAACAGATTTGACTATTTGGCAAGAAACTGGTCAGTTTTGTCTCTTTTTCATCCTTAATTAATGCCTAATAAACACCTATTAATGATTTATAACGTGTTCAAATAAGAATTAATTATGTATGTATAACTTATTTATTAGCCATGTATAAGGGGAGCCTTATTGCAAAGTATTTTAATGTGACATATTTGATCCTCTAAACAAAAATGAATTCAAAACTGAAATGATGTCCAAATAAAGCACTTCATAAATGGTCATTCAAAGTAAACACAGAATGAAAATGTTCAGATTAAGAAAGCTCAGCAAGGTCAACTGTTATACAGTTAAAAGCCACAACTAACTATTTTTAGAAAACATGGTACATAAATTATGAAATTGCATCTGGTAGAGGCTTATTATTTCTTAAAATGAAATAAATGTCCAGAGGACTCAACTCAACAACTTTGTTTTTTCTTACCTTGTGTAAAACGTAAAAATGTCTCCTATAATTACATTTTCTAATGAAAATTCTTGATTTTCTGATAAAGATTCGTGCAAAACTTTTTATTTTTATTTTCATGCCATGTTCATGACATAGCAGCTGTGGTTGCTGAGTATGTTGTCCAGCTCAACCGGCAACTCAGGGAACAACATGTATGTCCAAGGAAGCTCCAAGACTGGACCACATGTGTGTGCAACGGGACAGCGTGCCATTCCATCCAGAGATGTAAAAACAAGTTCAATTTTGTCAACACAAAGCACATCTGAGCCTGTTGTGAACCTCAGAAATTTCCTGAGGCCTGTCTGATCCAGTCCCCAAGTAACGCAGGCTTTGGCTCTCTGCTTGAGTAGCAGGGGAAGCAGCCAGTAACTTCACAACTTTTCTTGTCTTTTTTGTGGCCAGCTTGTTATTCCTCAAATGTGATTTTGGAAATGTTTGAGCTGCATCAGTTTCTTCATGGTCAGAATATTGTTGATCTTTTCCAATTCCCATCTGGCTTCTGAGTTTTTGTAGCAAAGTCTGATGCTGTGCAGCTCTTTCACATTTTCTTTGATGTTCTGAGCAAAATCTTCGGGTGACAATTCTGTCGACATAAAGGGGAATGTAGCTGGCCAAGCTGTTGTCATCCATGTTTTCAACCGCATCAATGTCAATCTACAAATACAACAAATATTGATTAAAATAATACAAGTGAATGCATTAGGCTTGTACTTTTAATACTTTATAACTTAATGTTAGATTTGCATTTAACATATAAATTAATAAATAAAGTATATACATATATAAAAAATATATATTAACACACACAATAGCACACACACGTGCTCATGTGTGTGTGTACAAACAGTATACATGTACAGTATATACACGTACATATTTGCAAGTAGAAATGTGAAAACTTGTGTGAGTCTTCAATGATGTTCACCACAAGATGTTGCTCATCCAGCATGTTACGTTAATTCGGTTTAATTAAAACGGCATACGTTTTATTTCTATGTAAAATGGATTAAAACCAGTGATTAGCTGGGTTTGTGATGTTACAGTGAAGCTAACATTAAAGTCTTTATTCACTTACTCCTACAGATATCTGAGAACTGGTGGCTATGTATTGTTTACAGCAGCCAGCGTTACTAAAGTGACTGTCTATAACGTCACTTATTTCTGAGTATGGCCAAAATATATAGATGATGTTATGAAAATAAAAAAGAACAAATCAGGTTTCTGTGTTTGTGCTCACTGCTCAGACCTGGTCCAGCTCATTGATAAATGGTAGCATCGTAGCATGTAGCATTAGCAGCTAGCTGAATGTTGTCTCTGTATTCTGAGGTTTATAATTTAAAAACACAATTCATTGACTTACTTTGTCATGTTTCAGTATAGAAAGTTGTTCCTCTTGCATATTTCTTCTTTGTAAAAATGCATAAAGTGNGTACTTTTAGTTTTTACACTTGTTTAGCCAGCAAGGTTTAGTCAGGTCTCTCAGCGCTCAGGTCAGGCTGTATTTGAGAATGTGATTTCTTTAGTTTTATACAATATTCTTTATTTTTCCTAAACTGAAGCTGTTTTGTAAAATAAATGTTTGTGAGACTGCATCACATCCTTAAATGGAGAATCTTCCTCCCGTCTTGCTAAATGTGATTCAGTTTTAGGTATTTTGCCTCCCCTCCAGATCCTGTTCCACAAACAAGTCTAGTATGTTAATCAAAGGCTCCGCATGTGACACGTCAAGGCCTCCCACTTATTTCCTATTGTTCTGTGACCACAAAGGCTCAGTGAAAAGCTATCAATCTGAAACAGCAGCGAGAGCCCACAGGAAGATGATTTAGAATATTATTGAGGAAAGGAAAAGAAAACAGCTTTTTTAAAGATATGACTGCAGCTTGAATGGATCTTTTTTTAATCATTGATTTATTGTTGTCTTTAATTATTGCCCACCCCCTGCTGTGGTAATGAGATCAGTAAGAGGCACACATTGTTTACTTTGAGCTGATTTCATTATCTTTGTGCTTTCATTTGACATTATGTATTTTTTTTTTTTCAAACATCCACAGTCATGCACCTTTTACTGCCATTATTATTTCTTTTTGCTTCAGACATCATGCTCGGCAGTAAGTTTTCAGTCGAGCCTGAACAAATGATTCTGCAGTGGACACGCACCCTGATAGGAGCTGGATCAACAAATGGGGAAAGGCTGTGGCGGCTTGTTTTTTTGTCTCGGCGTGTTGGGAGCAGCTGACTGCATTGTTCTCCAGACTCACAGCCGGCCTTCTTTCATAATCCTGCTGCCTCTTCTGAAGGACACTGATAAAATGTAATCTCGTTCCTCCCCCCTAACCCAAAGAAGGTTGATTCAAAGCTGCTGCTGTGCTCTTACTGGTCATATCAGTGACATTTGCTTTTAAAGCTTCATTGTGCCACTACGGCCTCTCAACTGACACATAAAAGTGGAAGTTTCACTCTCTGGACATAATAAGCAGAATTTGTTGCATATCATGTTGCAAGTCTATTGGAATGTAGAAGAAAAGAGCTGATGAATAAATTAGGGTGAATCTTACATAATATATTTTGTTACAAATGCTGATTATTTCAGTCAAATAAGTTTTAACTTTTTGTTTACAGATTATTTTTTGTATCACAAAATTAACCAAAGACTGAATGATACACCATGTCACTCTGACATGGTGCTTTGAAATACATTTTGTTTTTGGATCAGCCCAAGAAAAACCAGACTGATCAGTTGTATAAGCCTCAGGCCTGATTAGACTCAGTAAATCATCAAGGGAGACTAAATCTTAGTGCTATTATATTTATATTTAAATGTATGGTAGAGATAAGTTAAATATGCAATTCAACTGCTCATCACATTTTTGTCCTGTTCTTCTTGTAAAATGACTTCTAAGTTTGTGCAGATTTTATAGCTGTCACCCAGGGGCGCCTCTAGAATTCATTTAATGGAGTGTCCATGTGGTGGCCACTGGGGGTGGCACACCAAAACCAAAGACCATAAACCCTAATGTGCCATTTTTGTACTTTCACAATTCAAAAACTTTGGCAATGTGAAAGTTAAATAATTATCCACTAATGGAGCTTAGTTTCTTATTTTACAGATAATTTTACTGAACATGTGATGTGCACGGACTAACAGTCCAGTTTTGATATGTTATGTACATTTACAGACAACTAGCCAGCGGCGGCCACCACTAGAGGGCGCTAGGGGCGCCGCCCCTCCTTGGAACTGCAGCTCTTCACCATTTGAAGATTTAATTTTTTTTTATAAAAATGAAATAATAAAATAAAAATATTTCGAAATGTATGCATATATGTTTTTAGTTGTGTAGGATAAATATTTTATGAGTAATGATGAGTTGTTTGTTTCAAAAAACGTTTTCTGATTGTGACGTACTTCCGGTTCCCCGCTGGGCGCCGCCTACGGCTTTTCCATTGAATCTAATTATAACTAGCGCTAAGCGCATGCGCAGTTTATGTCCCATCTGTCCAAAACTATTGGATTTTTCAGGTCGCATTTTTCGCCGCCCGGAGGCTTGGACTCGTCTCGTGATCGCTGCGGATCGCCGGCGTGTTTCCGGTTCGAGCCGAGGAGGAGGGGGAGTGGGGGACTCTCTGTTTACGTCAGAGCTGATCACACGCAACTAGCGACGTTGAAACAGCAGTAATTTAGCAGGTCGCTTTCGTAAATGAGCCATGAGGCTCAATAAGATTTACCTGACTAAATAAAGGTTGAATGAAAAAATTATTAATGGTGCCTTTCTACACAGGTAAGCAAGTAATAATTACTGAGTTTAATAAATCGCTAAGCGCACATGAGCAAAGTCTGAGCTGATCTCATCTGTGTGCGTGACGTGGTGTCGTGTGTGTTGGAGTTAGCATGCCAGTACATGTTATTGTACAGTATGGACTCTGATGATGCTACATTTATTTTAATTTGCTTATAACAAATGATCAGACATTAATAATTTTATATACTAAATGTCACTTGTGGTGTTTTACTATTTTTAACACTGTATTGATCTGGAGAATGAAAACAAAGTCTCTTGCAAGTTACTAGCTTGTTAACATTGAAACATTTAAGGTACATTTATATGGTGAAATGTTATATATGCTAAGATGCATTAGGAGTCAACTCAGGACCTTTAATATTAGGAATATTTAAGAGAACTGGTACTAAAAAAATACAGTAGATTGATTCTATTTATTTGCTCTCTCCACTGCACACCTGTAGAAGGAGATGAGGTCTGAACTTCTCAGACCAGCTCATCTCAGCCGTCTGAGGAAGTAGAGTCTCTGATGAACTTTCTTGATCAGGCTGGTGGTGTTGTTGCTCCAGCTGAGGTTATCGTTCATGTGTACCGTACACCTAAGTACTTGTAGCTGGAGACCACTTCCACCGCAGATCCTCCTATGTTCAGTGGGGTGTGTGGGGTTTGTTTGTTCCTTCTGAAGTCCACAATCATCTCCTTTGTCTTCTTCACGTTGATGTGAAGGTTATTGTCCTTGCAGGACCCAGAGCCTCTTTATCATAAAGTGGAAGAAAAGACCCTTAGACCAGTCTGGTGGGTGACCAACTTAATATGGAGGAGACAGATATCAGATTTTAGGTCACTTCACTTTCTTTAACAACAAACATGAACATGGCTGGCTGTGAGGGGCAAACACATGACAGATAGTAGCTAAAAGACAGATGCTTAAACTGCTAAGCTTCAGCAAAAAGAGGAAAATATTGATGAGTAGCAAAACACTAGCTAAAGTAGCAAATTTTTTTTGCTGAAAGTATCAAAATGCTAGTTAAAAGTAGCAGAACAGTAGCTAAAATCTCAACAAGATAAAAAAAAGAACAATAAAGTGGTCATAGTGTTATGATTTCAAAGGTTTACCCAGTTGGTAATGAGACCCAGAACGACACGAAGAGGTGCAAAAGTAACAGTGTTTATTATTTACAGTGCAAGTCTATATACACATGTACAGGGATCTTCTGGATTTCCTGGAAGATGAAACAAACTGTCAAAAAGGCTTGACCAGAAGGCTCTTTCAAGATGATTGATCTAGTTTTGTTTGTTATTTTACAGAGAAATCCTTAGTTCCTTGAGATGAATCCCAGAGGGCGAAATGAGGCAGGCAAGTGGTTGGAGGGCAAGACACGATGAGCAGAGAACTGGTCCCAGGACCAAGATGGAAACGAGGACTGGAAACACAACAAAAAACAAGGTAAGTGTCTCTCAAAGTACTGTACTCACAAACTGGCTAGAAGCATAAATACCATGAGTAGGCATCAATGCTCCAGCGAAGAGTAGGACTTGACTGCAGCCTTAAGTATAGGTGGAGCTCATCAGGTGGATCACAGTAAAATAGATCATTTTTCTTCCCCATAAATCAGTTATTTAAAATCTAATCTGGAATCATTCCTCCTTGTTAGACTTCAGTTGACCTGTTTAAGTTGGGCCCAAATTTGTTATTATCTTTTGATTTATTTTTCATTGAAATTTAATTCTTTGTTAGTTTATTTTTGGAACTATTAAATTGAATTATTTGGTGGATTTTTGAACACCTTTGTCCTTATTTAAGTCTGGACCCTCACAATTCTATTTATATTATGAACTTGTATTACTAAAATAATTATAACAGAATATGATAGAAGTTGTCCAAAAATTGAAAAGTGGAAGCAGAACACTCCCATTCTCTTTTCACACTGATGCCTCAAACAAGGTGAAGATGAACCATGTTTTATTAATGATAGTTTTATACAAATGGATACACCTGATATATACAAATAAAAACATGAACAAACTTACTTTACAGTATACAAACATAATTATGCATACTTCTACACATGCTTAAAAAATTAAACAGTTTATGGCGCCCCCCCATAAAAAAAATCACCAGCCGCCACTTGCAACTAGCTGTTTTTAAAACATTTTGATTTGCTTGTTGTTGTGTACTGTTGTAAACAAAATAGACTATTATCAATGTCCAAACCTGTATCCCCCCACCACCCCCCAAAAAAAGCACAATCGTGAATTACCATATCACGATCATCTTATGCCGGGTCCCCACCAAACTTGTCAGAACGCTCATGCTGCCCCCTTTTGGCCACTTGTCACTGATGCCGGGTACCCACTGGGACGCGTCTGATGACGCGCACTAGGGGGAGGCAGAGGGTCATCAGTTGTTGTGTTTTCATGCTGCTGGCAGATAAAATCAGCAACACGTGACCCCCGCTCCTACTGGAGTGGGTTTTCTACGAGCCGAACTGCATCTCAGATAGTCTTTGTTGAGATTAAAACGTTTTTTTATGTTTGGGGTGATCGTACGCTGAGCGGACAGCAGCAACTGTTTAAAATGCCAAGATTCTTACCGGAGTCTGGTTCCAATTCATGGAGGCTGATGAGGTAAGTTTAAAAAGTCAAAAAAAAAGTCTTCACGGTTCGCCGCGCTTCGACGCGTCTCCACATAGACTTTCAATGTAAACCGGCCGCTTCAGCCGCCTGACACGGGTCCGGTGGGTAACCGGCATCAGACTATTTGTTTGCTACTTGCTAACTTGAGACCATGCATTTTAATATAGAGGAAATTAGTTTTTAGACCTGCAGTCCTTATTTAGAGGAAGTAGATTTTATTGAAAATTTTAAATAAATTATAGGGTTTATACTTTTACTCCTAATTGTTCAAAACTACTGTTTTTATGTTTATGAGGTTCTAATAAATCTAATTTCAGAGAAATTTTAAATGCACACGAAACAGTGTGTTGTGATTACTCTCAGTTACTATCACGTCCAGTTTTACCTCAATATTTGTGAAACTGGGAGTGGTGGTGAAGAGGTTGGAGAAAATGGGCTTGTGATCAGAAGATGGCCAGTTCAACTCCCAGTAACAACATCAAAATGTGGGTGGGATGGGTAAAGCTCCCACACCTGCCTCCACCCTCATTTGCCCCACTCCAGGCCCTTGAGCAAGGCCCTTAACCCCCACCATCTGCCCCCCGGGCGCCCTTGATATCAGCTCTCTGCTCCACACAGAGGGCTGTGGTAGCTCGGTGGTCTGTGGTTGTGTCAGGAAGGACATCTGATGTAAAAACCATTGCCAAGTCTTTGTGCAATTTACAAAGTAGAAGGGAGCAGAAAGAAAGAAAAAATAATAAAACTGACAGAGTTATATCAATGTTTGTGTTTTCTAATGTGAATTCGTTAAATTGTGTTGGCTACAAGTTAAAGACGTGCCTCGAATGATTGTTTCCTGAGATTTGCATTCAAATCTGTCCAGTAGTTCATGAGGTTGTTTTACTTGCACAATCTGCTGGGCTCAGAACGTTCTGGATCAGTCTCAGTGGGTGACAATTTGACAAAAATACATTTCAATGGGTTTTCCTTTAACTGACAAACATTCTGAAAGCATAATTAATGAGACATATTGACATTTTGAAACGGGGTACTTTGGAAAAGACAAGTATCATCTTACCTGTTGTAGATAATTGTTTGAACAACCACAGTTTGGAGAAACAAAATTTATGTGTGAAAGGACTGATGAGCTCAAGGCTAGTCCCAGTGCAGTGACGTGTGGTGAGGTTCATGGCTGGTGAGGCACTGACTTCATCACAATCAGATAACATATGGAGAAAAAAAGGCTTTTAGGTGCGCCGACAGTGCGCCTTATAATCCGATGCGCAGTATATATTTTTTTTCATATGTATAATTTAAAAAAGACAGAAAATGTTCTCCATGTTTTGGCTTCTGTCTGCCATAGCTTTTTCAGCGCTTTGGATACTTTGGATAGCATTATTTTCTTCTTTTATAATACAGTACATGAACCCTACAGAGTAGTTTATTCGCCATTTGATTGGCAGCAGTTAACGGGTTGTGTTTAAGATCTCATATCAGCAATCTTTACACAAACTGTAGCACACAAAACACATTTAATTTGGAGAAAAAAAATATTTTAGTCTTACCTTTACTTATAAATGAAGTCCATGTGCCGCTCTTTCTGAACAAAGGCGTCAATTACTTTTTTGTAGAAGTATTCCTTGTCGGCTTTCAGTTTTAAAAGTCTCTCTGCCTCGATGGAGATCATTGCCAGAGAAGAAAGCCTTCCTTGATCAGTCCTGTGTCGACTGTATGTTTTTATTCTTTTCAGTGCTGAGAATGACCGCTCCACAGATGCTGTGGTACAATGTTCCCTCTAAGCTGCATGCATGCGCAATTGCGCACTGCTTGCACAATCTTAGCGCACAAAAAAATCTTTGCAGCGCATAAAATTAGATCCAAAGTAAACTGAATGTGGCAGTATGTCATGTAGGCTTTGAACGCACCACACAAGTGCCGGGATCTGATGGGGTCTGGTGCTGGCTGCTGAAAGAATGGAACGCGGAAGTCACGGCTAGTTCCAAACAGCAGCGGTTCTAGCATTGAACGTAGTTCATTCTTCGTGTTTTCTCCAGTAAGTTGATGAAAATGCAGCATATTTTTGCCATTGTGAAGCGTTAGCTGACTGTTCTGACCACAATTTATCAACATTAATACTTAATGTCGCCAGTTTTAGTTAATTAAACATGTTAACTAACTTGCTAGTTGTATTTTAACTGCAGTTAACTCTGCCATCATGACGGGTTTAAATGGGTCTATTTCTGTCTAATTCAGCGTTTTAAAATATTCATTACAGCTTGAATATTCAAAGTTTATATATTTATTTTTTTATGGTAAATCCAGTTACTGAACTCTTAACTAGAAAATACTTGGCCTTTTTTCTGAGAGACTGATGTAGTTTAATTTTGTTCAAATTATAGACCCTTTGTCAAAGACTGCAGCATAAATTGGGACTTACCTGTAATCATTAAATAAAACTGTGATTGTGGAGATAAGTAAATTGTTTTATGTTTTCCAGGTAAACCACAGAAGAATGACTTCAGTGAACTGCATTCAAAGTATCACAAAGGTACAAGATCTCGTTTTCTGTCTCCCCAAAACAATAATTGTTGAATCAAGAAGTTTGAATAAAATTATTTTAACACCATAACCTTCACAAATTGGTATTTACTGCAGGACTGTTAATTTACATTTGTTTGATATGATTACTTTAGCGTATGGTAATTATGGGTCAAGTTCAGATGAGACTCTCTTTCAAGACAAAACAAGAAATAAGAATTATTACTAAGAATATATCAATCAATAAACTGTAGAACTGTAACAAAAAAACTTATTAAACTATCACATTCATGTCCAACTTCATGTTTTCAGATTGACTGAGCGGTGAGCTAAGAAATGACACCAGGTTGGTGGAACTGGTCAGTCCTCATTGATAGAGATATGGAGCTGGTAAGTTAATAGTGGAGTGCTAGAGCTGACTGGGTGATGGGGAGGCTGTCAAAATAAAAATCAAATTAAAATGATTAGAAATTAGTTTTTAAAATAGCAAATGCAAGCCTTGCAACAACTTTTTCTGAAATGTACTGAGGATGCCAAGACTTATGTATGACTATAACTTGTTTGGTTTGGTGTACGATTTGTTTTTGTGGGGTTTTCCTTTTTTTATATACTACTCTGAATTGCATTTCTATAGCTAATAATAATAATAATAATAATAATAATAAACTTTATTTGTATAGCACCTTCCTACAATGCCTTGCATTGACCAAGGTGCTTAACAGGATAAAAAGATGAATAAACTGGAACAATAAATCAGTGAAAATAGAATAAAAAACAACAGTAATAAAAGAAGGCAATGGAAATAAAAATGCTACATACTAAAATACCAAAAGTAATAAAAGTTACACACTGAAAGCTTTTTTGAACAAGTGGGTCTTCAGTCTGGTTTTGAACAGAGTCAGATCAGAGGTGGCACGCAGCTCAAGGGGGAGACTGTTCCAGGCTTTTGGGCCGGCAACAGAAAAGGACCGGTCTCCCCATTGTTTGTACCTTGAGCGAGGCACCTCCAGCAGGTGTTGACTGGCAGATCGTAAAGCTCTGCTGGGCTGATGGACTTTCAAAAGTTCTGAGATGTAGAGAGGTGCAAGTCCATTCAGAGCTTTGAAAACAAACAGGAGCAGCTTGAACTGTATCCTGAACTGAACCGGGAGCCAGTGTAGAGAGGACAGGACAGGAGTGATGTGTTCATATTTTCGTGTGTTGGTCAAAAAGCGCGCGGCAGAGTTCTGTACAAGCTGTAAACGGGAGATGGAGGATTGATTAATACCAACATACAAAGCATTACAATAGTCAAGTCTGGAGGTCACAAAGGCATGGATGGCCTTCTCCAGATCACCACGGCTGAGAAATGACTTGACTTTGGAGAGCAGACGGAGCTGGAAAAAGCTGGTCTTGACAACAGAACTGATCTGTTTATCAAACTTTAAGTTGGAGTCAAGCTGCACTCNCCTCTACAATAAAGGCCACTAGAGCCCAAAAATGTAAAAAATAATAAAAATTAAAAAGAATTTAAAAAAAGACCATTGAATACATAATGTCTTTATTTTAATTCAATGTTGCCCATCTGTTCAAGTCAGTTGGTTAAATTTTATTTATCATGTCCTTCGTGTTAGGAAAATATTACAATTCTGATGTCGAATAAACAGTATAGGCATTTTTCTCGTGTCTGACAATGTGCAACCCAAGCATGAGATGCAGCCCAGTTATCTTTTACGTTTTTCTAAAGGTGCAAATCATCTTGAATGATTAGCTTTTAAGATCCAGTTTAAGGTTTACAACAATCCTAAGTGAGCTTTAACAGTCAAGGAAGGCAAATTGGCCAAACGTCCCACAAAGATGATGCTATTACAGAAATTATAGATAAGGCACGTTGCAAGGTGTTCCAGCCATTACCTGGTTAAGTTTTTAATGGCATCGGCATTTTTATTTATTTATAAGTAAGCAGACTAAATAACCACCTTATCATTATGTAGTCGCATAAAATCAGTCTACCTGTATAATGTATTTGAGGAGCAGTGTTTCACATCATATTGCCTCCTACAGTTCATCTTCACTTCTGATTCAGAATGCCACCACTTGTTCAAATAAAAAAGGAAAAAGTAATTTGTAAGATTCTAATTCTGAAGTTCTTTTCTAAATTCCAGCTATAAACAATGAAAGAAATTTGGATACATCTACTGTACAGTTTTGATGTTTATAATGTAGCACTAAAATAGCACTTTGAGATTTTCATTAATGAAAAGTGCGTTATAAATTGAATTCATTATTATTATTATTATTATTATTATTATTATTATTATAATGTGGCTCAGGGGCCATAGCTTTTTGGGCCTTCTGCAGATATTTTATGTAGCTTTGACTAACGCTAATGTAATAAATAAACAATTTTTATCCATATCAACAATAGGAAAGGGCACTTTTTTTATGTATTTACACATCCAGTTTGCCAGTATTAAAGTTTAACAGTAGAAGGAGCAAAACAAAGTGATCAGTTTGTGCTATACGACTTCCTAACGTACAGTACGATCTGTTTCTGGAATCCACACCCCAAAAAATATTTTGCCTCATTTGAGACAGTTTCTGAGAAAAGTAAAAGTTTGGAACTACAGAAAAGCTGAAAGAGTTTAAAAAACAAGGCCCAATTTTGACATTAACAAAGGTTTGATCTTTTCCATTGTCCTACATGCAAAAACACTTATAACTGGTAGTTTATTAATGTATCAATCTATATTTTTACAGTTCTAAATCTTCATTTAAATTTGGTTGTTCTGTAAACATCGTATTTACTGATCAAAGCGACAAAAATGGCACTTAAGATTGCAGATAAGGTTGGAAATTGAAGTTTGGCTTTTTAGACCAGCGCAGGTTAGACAGAAATATACCCCTTAAAGTGGGAAACGTAATTTCTATGCACCATAAATACAGAATGAAGCATGAATAATAAATGGTTCACATAGAAAGCTTATAAATTAATGCCGTCGTTTCTTGTAAATCCGTAAAAATCATCAAAAGTAACCTGAAGAGTCTAAAATTATTATTTTTATTCTGCAAGTGCATGAATGGCCTTCTGGCCTTAAGCTGAATGCCATAAAATCTCTGGTAGCTATAATTTTGCACCTATGAAAACAAAATAGTTTTTTGTGCAAATTAATAAATGAATGCAACAATCTTAATTGTAATTGCTTGACTTGCTTCCATATTTTAACCAAGTGGACAAGATGATTGAATGGACAGCTTTTAACGATGTCAAGCAATCCATCACATGGCAGTTGTGATGATTTGTTTCATCAATTGATAATTCCCTTAATCTCATTTAGGATTGTAAATGCACTCATCTGAAGGTTCCAGTCCGAGGCTTCATTTCAGCGCAGCCAACACACCTTCATAGAACAAGTGGACGGAGAGTGCCACATATCCTTGAGAGCATTTTTTAATTTCTTGGTGCTCCATCTGTTGAAATGATAAAGTGCAGCCATAATGGAGTGCAACAAGATTAAATTAATCAGGTTTTGTCCATTACACTACCACAGGCTCCTCACGGATGATTGCAATTTTCTCTGTCAGGCCCATTATTGTAAGATCTGTTTAGTGGTTTGATGCAATTAAAATGGACTTAATGTAAATTTAACAACACAAATAACACTTTTCTCTGTGTATGTTGGAGAGGGGCGTGGCTGGGGGGGCCCTGAAGTGCAACGGTAAACACCCACTGTAACCATTTTTAACTTCAAACAAACCAGGGAGCTATTTGATTAGTCTGGACCCGGTGATCAATAACTATGTTTCGTGTTTTCATGTTCGCCGTGATGTCAAAGGATCCGGTTGCACAGACCACCCTTGTCTGAACATCAGCTGGGGGGAACACAACACCTTCCACGAGCGTATCATTATGCCCGTAGATCATTTGAACCTGGAGCAAAGGGGAGTTTAATGGAGTTGCGCTGATGAAAGCACATAGAGTGCACGCCTCTGAATCTCACGGTTCAGTACAGTAGGTGAAGCCAGACTTGAGAGAATTTTATTAATTTTCCCCCAGAGCTGATCTAATATCTCCCAGATTGGTTGCTTCCTTCATACTGGATCGGGTCACCGCCACGGGACAAAGCCTGTGTTCGGAAGGAGCGCTCAGTCCAATGCCAAAGGTCAAAAAGGACTTGCTCAAAAACTATATATGATGTAACTTAGTGTGTTTGTATATTACACTTATGTTGACTGATGATGTAGCTTAGTGTGTTGTGTATTACAGTTAGAAAAATTAAGTAGAGTTATTCTTTTGTGATGTAGTTTGTGTATTACAGTTAGAAAAATTAAGTAGAATTATTCATTTTGTGATGTAGTTTGTGTATTACAGTTAGAAAAATTAAATAGAATTATTCATTTTTGTGATGTAGTTTGTGTATTACAGTTAGAAAAATTAAGTTGAATTATTCATTTTCTTATGTAGTTTGTGTATTACAGTTAGAATGATGTAGTTTGTGTATTACAGTTAGAAAAATTAAGTAGAATTATTCATTTTGTGATGTAGTTTGTGTATTACAGTTAGAAAATTAAGTAGAATTATTCATTTTGTGATGTAGTTTGTGTATTACAGTTAGAAAAATTAAGTAGAATTATTCATTTTCTGATGTAGTTTGTGTATTACAGTTAGAATGATGTAGTTTGTGTATTACAGTTAGAAAAATTAAGTAGAATTATTCATTTTGTGATGTAGTTTGTGTATTACAGTTAGAAAATTAAGTAGAATTATTCATTTTGTGATGTAGTTTGTGTATTACAGTTAGAAAAATTAAGTAGAATTATTCATTTTCTGATGTAGTTTGTGTATTACAGTTAGAATGATGTAGTTTGTGTATTACAGTTAGAAAAATTAAGTAGAATTATTCATTTTGTGATGTAGTTTGTGTATTACAGTTAGAAAATTAAGTAGAATTATTCATTTTGTGATGTAGTTTGTGTATTACAGTTAGAAAAATTAAGTAGAATTATTCATTTTGTGATGTAGTTTGTGTATTACAGTTAGAAAAATTAAGTTGAATTATTCATTTTCTTATGTAGTTTGTGTATTACAGTTAGAATGATGTAGTTTGTGTATTACAGTTAGAAAATTAAGTAGAATTATTCATTTTGTGATGTAGTTTGTGTATTACAGCTAGATAAATTAAGTAGAATTATTCATTTTGTGATGTAGTTTGTGTATTACAGTTAGTAAAATTAAGTAGAATTATTCATTTTGTGATGTAGCTTGAAGGTTAACATTGGTTGAACAAACTGTGAAATAAGGGGCAGATATAATAAGATTTCATCTTCTTTCTGCTCCTTTCATTTTATCCTACTTTTATTCTTGTATCTGATGAAAGTGTCTTGTATTGTTCTTTAAAAATGAATGAATGAACATCAAATCAAATCAAATGCCACAAATCTCCCGCGGCTCCATTTAAACACAAGGATGGCGGAACTGTCACGCCAAATATGTCAAGTGTTTTTTTTATTCTCAGCACTTCTATAATACCTGATTTATGTTGCACAGTAAAATATAACAATGCACCAATGCTTTGTTTTCATGGGGGATATACTTCTGCAAATTTTTCTTTTTCACGGATCTGTCCAGAACTTTAGCCGACATCTGTTTTTAGTGATTTTATTGGATTTGAAGAGGCTGAACTGAAGGTTATTGTGGCTAAATCCACAATTACCATAACCAATCAGACAGTGTGCTTTATTACATTACATTTTGAGTTCACGTGTTTCAAATTAAGTCTCCAATCACGCTGCAAGTAACGTGAAAGAATCCACGCCTGAAGAACGGGGCAGGTTTTCTTGATGCGGAACACTTTTGGAGACATTTAGCAGAACAAATTTTTATTTTATTTTTTGCTCTTTATGTACAAATATAAAGGTTTAGATTAGAAAAAGGTGCCAGCTCTGTAACCCGAGGAGCAACCTCAGCGTGAGGCACCTTCCACGTAAGGTGCATTCCGGCAATCGTTGCAGGCCAAAAACAAGTCAGTCCATCATATCGCACCAGTAATTCAGTAGGTGTCACACTATCTCTTTTGTTAGCCACAGGACAACAACCAGAGAGAGAGAGAGAGGGAGAAGGTCAGACAAGAAAAAGCTTTTTCACGCTCAAAATATGATATGGACGCTTTGCAAATCTCACCATAAAACATGGTTCACAGTTTGTGGACATCACAGAGGGATTCATGCACAATTTTGTACTATAACAATTTGTTGTGCATGGANATTATAGCCCTTGAACATGTCTGTATAGTAGGATTAATCTGTTATCATTTGTGTTAGATTCATTATTAAAATGTAGGAAGAAAAAAAACTCACCTGCAGGGCTCCAGTAGTATCTGGTTGTGCTGAATCCATTTAATCATGTCCAGAGTTGAATTCCAACTTCTCTGTTGTGGTTTTGTTAACTTTTGGACGGCTAAACTCCGCTAGCGTTGTCTGCCGAATTAGCATTCTTGCTAGCTTCAGCGAAAACATGCTTCGCCCGAAGATGGTATTTTAAACTGGTTGTGCTTCGGTGAAAAGATAATTCATCGTTGCAATATGTACATACCACCTTGGTTTTATCCACGCTTCCATCGGGGTGTTTTTTAAAGAAATTTGCCACCAAGCAAACTTTTTTGACTATCCACGTTATCCAGGCCGTCTCCAGAAGTGACGTACGTCAGCTCATTTGCGCATGCGCATATCAGTTGCACGGGAGGCGAGCTGCTCTCTTCTTCTGCTGGCGGTTGGCAAACGACTTTAAGCGCATTACTGCCCCCACTAGACTGAAAGCGAGATTAATCTTCATTTTTATAATATTAACTGATTAATCATTTTACATTAATCTCATGAGTTAACGCTTTAACTTTCCCAGCATTATTATAAACATAGAAAAATATGTGGGAAAGTGTACCAAAGGATAAATTATCTGCAGCTTGAAAAGACATAATTTTTTTTCTCATGTTATCATTTCATAAAATTTGAGCACCATTGTAATGTTTCCAATTCAATTCAATTCAATTCAGTGTATTTATATAGAGTAAAGTCACAACAGGAGTCATCTCAGGGCACTGAACAGAAACATCCATAGATAAAAATAATAAGTTAACAGAAACATTTATATAAAAATAATAATTTAACATTATTTATCTGAGGAGCAGACTGCTTTGAGTTTAACTCCATCGCAGAACTCTCATCTTGAGCAAGCATGAAGGCAACAGTGGAAAGGAAAAACTCCCTCATGGGGAAGAAACCTTTAGCAGAACCAGGCTCAGGACAAGCGGCCATCTGCTTCAACAGGCTGGGTTTGAGAGGAACAGATACACAATGGCAGGTCGGGATAGAAATAATATCAAATGAAAACTATTCAATGTTAACAAATCTTTTAAGGAAAGAAGGTCAATTTGTCCTCTAGTAGTCTAAGCTTAAGGCAGCATAACAAGCCAACCCTAACTATAGGATTTATCAAAAAGGAAAGTCTTTAGCCCAGTATTAAAACTGGACATTGAGTCAGCCTTACAGACAGAAACTGGAAGTTGTTTCCACAAGAGAAGTCTGATAACTGAAAGATCTTCCTCCCATTCTGCTTTTGGAAAGTCTAGGGACCATGAGTAAGCCTGGAGTCTGAGAGCGAAGTGCTCTGTTAGGAAAATATGGAACAATAAAATCTCAAATATAAGATGGAGCCAGGTTGTTGAGAGCTTTTTAGGTTAGAAGTAAGATTTTGAATTAAATTCTGGATATTTGACAGGGAGCCAATGGAGATAAGCTAAAACTGGAAAGTGTAAACTTTTGTTTTGTTTATAAAGTTTTATTTTGAAACATCATCTAACCGTAGACTCTGAGTTGTTTTCATTGTTCAAAACCTACAGTTTTGTCTTGACCTTGCAGACTGACATACACACTTTGCTCTTGAGGTGACCTTTATTCATTGACCACTCCTGGGGAGGGATAAATGGTGGTTTTATGTTTTCCTTAATAATACAGTACACGGTTTTGCTTTGTGGGTGTGTGGATTAATTTTGGAGCCTAACTCCTGGTATGACTTTAACTGTACCCTTTTGCAGTCTAAGCACTGGCAGCTTTCTTTCTCCTTATATACTTGTATAGCTTTGTTTCATTAAGCTTTATGGCTAATTTTGTTTCAATTATCAGACTTTAATAGATCCACGTTTTTAAATAATTTACTGTACTCTGGTTTTCTAAAAATATTCATGTTTTGTGAGAAATTTTGTATCGGAATACAAAAGTCAGATCCTGCAGCACTCACAATTGTTTGGATAGAAACTTTTTTTTTTTTTATCAGTCTATGCATTTAGCAAAATTTAAATTAAAACACCAAATATTACATATTAAGCATTTCCATTCTGATTGCAGTTATCACATTTCTATATTGAACATATACAATTCATCTAGTTGTGTTTACACATGGCAATAAAATCAATATACAAAATTGTCAGCATACAGTAATAAAATACACTGATAATCCCCCGTAATACTCATGTTTACACCATTATTTAGACAAGTTTGAGGAAATTAACTTGCACCTCTTTATTTGGTATTGTGATTCTCAAATAATTTCCTTCTGTTCCACTAAATTCTCAGTTAACCCAAACAATGTCAGCTATTATTCTGCAATGCATTTGTTGTTGCTCATTGTATTTGCTCACCTGCATTTTTTTATATTCTAACTAAAGAATCATGGAGTATCAATAGTGGGCCGTATTAAGAAAGTAAATCAAATCATGACGTGTCCTTTGTACCAGAGAGACCTCTTTTTTTTCTTCCCCAAAATAATCTGATTTAAATTTAACAGTTCACGCAGACATTCTAAATCTTTACAGTATTCTTATGGCACACTAAAGATGCTGTTATCACTTGACGTGTAGGATTTCTAATTTCTCTTCTGAGCAGCTTGGAAAATCGATATTTTTCTGACCATCTTTGAAACATCTCCTGCTTTCACAACAACCATTGTGCCACCCAACATGAGTGGGAGGAAGTGTCAAGCTGAGGTAACACATGTAACCGAGAGGGAATACAATCACAATCAGCTGGTACTGTGTACTGTATATGTAACAAATGAAAGGTTTTATTTAAGCAAAAAACTAAACAAACCTGTACTTCTCTGCATTTATATACCACTCGTGTTTCAAGAGGGGAGCAGACAAAAGCCTGCTAAAATATGCAGTGTTTGTCGCTGTGAAAAGGTTGACGCCAGTAGATGTGAATAGCTAATGTCTGCATGCTAGACAGCTAAAGAAGTAGATCATCAAATTGTCAGATAAAGTGGACAGTTTATATATTAGTGTTTCAGAATCAGCTGACCTTAAGTTAAGCTTAAATCAAAAACATAAAGTTAAACTTTATTTTTTCACATAACAAACAATCCATATGGATTTTACATTAATTGTGGCACTTGCTTTATTAAAACTCATTTACAATATTTTTTTTTCACAGTTACGATTAACTATTATAAATTGTCCATATTTACATGCTTTCCCCAAAATCAGTTTTTCTATTTTCCTAACAAATGTTTTTGTGTCCGGTATACTTGGCTTATATCATATTCATTCAGTTCGAAGTAAAGGCAGATGTATCATGTACTCAGGTGGCCCTGAGGTGTAAATTAACATTTGAAAAAACGAAATTACATTTCCAAAAATGAAATTGAAATTGGAAAAAAATACAACAAAAGCAACAAAAAACACGAGAACATTTGAAAGAATGGAATTGCATTAAGCCAAAGTGGAAATGGCCAAAGTGGAAATGGCCAAAGCGGAAGTGGCCGGAAAAATGTTGTTCATTTACACGTCAGGGCCACTGTACAGATGTCACAATAAGACATGTGAAAGTTTTAGTGAAATGGGGAAAAATAAAGAAGACACTCAGGAGGCGATGCAGAGGGGAACTTTTTGGTTTGCCTTATTTTAGGAAGTCAGAGCTCTGTGTCGGAGAGGAGATTTTTTTTCAGTTGCTCAGCTCTCACTCTGTAACTGAGGCTTTTTCAAGAGGAACTGTGTCTTCCCTGTAAATCTGACACGAGCCGACGGTGGTAACAGGGGCTGAGACCAAAAGCTGTGATCAAGACAGTTTCCCACAGATTTCAGCCTGTACAAAAAGTCACTAAAATGCTCATGCACTTCTAGATCTGATATATACAGACTGACCAAATTGGATCATTTTCTTTAAAGTTTATTTTTTATTTTTTACTTAAAATCTTTTTTTTTTTCATAGCTTTCATCAAGAAGTCTCATAAAATGAAGTTCTAAGTGTATCTTATTAAAAAAATTGTCTGCAGCAGAAGTCTTAGGTCATCTTTGAAATAATCCTACAAACTCCACTTACCATTCTGTTGGAGGTTATTTTCTTTCATCTTGAAAGAAATCTTTGACTTAACCTATTTTCAGGTCTCTGCAGAAATTTCTTGCAGGGTTCAGGTCCAGAATCAGGTTGGTTCACATCACGGCATCCACAGAGTTTTCTTGAACCTGTTTTTTTGATACTGCATGTTGTGAGCTTTAACCATCCACAAACAGATTGTTAGATTTTTAGTTTGTTGCTTTTATTCTGCCAAAACATGCTGCTTTTACTTTTTTTAATATTAAATTGATCAGATGAACTGGAGCATGCACTGAGCATAATTGCTTGATCAATGCTTGCTTCGAGCATAATTTGTCAGGCACTAAACATTGCAAGACGTTTCTTTTTTCCTTTTGAGATATTTTGATAAAATACAGTATTTTTTGTGTTTCACGTTTGCATCATCAGCTGTGTTCAGACAAACACGTATGCTTTTCTTCATGTGGCTGTACACAGACACAGTGCAGGTATAATCTAAATAAAATGTAAAAGCTTCTCAAGGACCTTTAAAAGTAATCGTATACAACCGAGCTCAATTTCAAATGCATCCAAGCCTCTATCACTGTAAATTAATTATTCCAGTCCTTTTAAAGTTGGATAAGTTAAGAGTGCTTTGAAACGTGTCTTTGTTCTACCAGTA
>JBBPBX010039763.1:11765-29722 GCA_038048925.1 Garcialebias charrua | reverse complement strand
AGTCCCATCCTTTTTCCCCACAAAGAAAAACCCAGCACCAACAGGTGACGTAGAAGGACGTATTATGCCTGATTCAAGTGATTCCTCAATATATTTCTTCATAGACTCCCTTTCAGGTCTCGACAGATTATACAAACGACTAGCCGGTAATGTGGCACCAGGTAGGAGGTCGACTGTACAATCATAGGGACGGTGGGGAGGTAGAGACAAAGCATGTTGTTTACTAAAAACGGGAGCCAAATCATGGTAAACAGATGGGATCTCAGAGACGTCTACCTCCTCGTGCGGCACAACTTCCACAGGTTGACATGTGACAGCAGAACGTAGGCACTGTGCTAGACATTTGTCACTCCACTTTTCAATTCTCCCCAACTCCCAGTTAATAGTCGGATTGTGCTTTTTTAACCAAGGGTATCCAAGAATAAGTTGGGGAGTGGAAGCTTTAAACACATAAAAATCAATAGACTCGTGATGATTACCTGAAGTTATTAGACGAAGGTCAGAAGTCTTTAGAGTAATCTGGTCCAAAGTTTCACCAGTAACCCCAGCTATACAGATGGGAGGAATCTCCCGAGTGGGCAGAGACAACCCTTGAACCAAGTCCAAACTAATCAAATTTTGTTCTGCGCCAGAATCCAACAAAGCTGGAACAGGATGATGATTGTGGTGGATTTGGATAAGTGTGGGTAATAACAGTCTGCAGGCGGGGGAGAGAGCAGAAGTACCCACCAATATCTCTCTCTTTATTGGCGGGCGTTCTCGTTTCCCCCCAGAAGGGGGCAATCTCTCCGGTAGTGCCCGGTCTTTCCACAGTACATGCAGGCATTATTGTCACTGCGTCTTTGTCTCTCCTCAGGAGACAGATGAAATTTATTTACTTGCATGGGCTCAGGTTCAGAAAAGGAACGAAAACGTTCTGTGGGAACGACGTGACGAGGAAATGACACGGGATCTCTGTCTCCCTGGGATTTGTAGTTCGAAAACGTTTTCGAGTTCTTGTGGATGCGGGGCTCACCTGATGACGTATCGAATCCGGAAGTGGAACGATGACGGGAGTTGTAGTCCTTCTCTCTCCTCCGCTCCCGGAAGCGCTCGTCAATAGCACCCGCTAGGTCGATTAGCTCGTCAAAACTCTCAGGTTCATCTCTAGCGGCGATCTGGTCCTTGATGAAATCGGAGAGGGAACTTAAAAAAGTACCTTTAAGTGCTAGGTCGTTCCATCCGGTCTGGGCAGCGAGGATACGGAACTCCAGAGCATGATCTGCGACAGGCCGACCTCCCTGACGAAGTCCAAGGAGCCGCTTTACGGCGTTGGGTTGCTGTAGTGGTCGGTCGAAGATTCGGCTGAATTCCTTTAACAAGGTATCAAAGGTGATATAGTCAATGTTGTGAAACTGTAAGTAGGAATTTGCCCAACTCAGTGCGTCACCCTTCAGTTGACTGATGAAATACGTGATTTTAGCGGCTTCTGTTGTGTAAAGCTGCGGGGCCGCTCTGAATGCTAGTTTACACTGCAGGAGGAATCCTCCACATGAATGAGGGTCTCCAGAAAACAGTTCAGATGGTTTTGTAATTAGCTGCTGGTTTGAGGCACCGGTCTCGGGCATCGTGTTAGGAGTGTCTCTAACAGAGGAAGCAGCAGGAGTTGAGGGTGTGAGGCTTTGGGTTAAAGTATAAACCATACCTCCAAGTTCCTTCATGGTTTCCTGAGCGGCGTCTTGTTGAGCCAAGACCCGTTGGAGTGTCTCCTCGACCATGGTCATACGATCCATCTGGAAAGGACAGAGTTTGCTCGTTTCTGGTCTCGTTCTGGGTCGGTTATGGCTGGAGCATTCTGTAAGGACCGACTGAACCCAGAGTGGTACGAGACCAGAACAGAGGCAAAACTCAAGAGTAACAATTAGAACAGTGTTTATTATGTACAGGTGAAACGGAACACTTGGGGTCTTGGGAGTGCCTGGAAGAGAGAACAGGGTCAGGGTCCTTCTGGTGGGACAGGTGGATCAAAAGGTGGGACAGGTGGATCAAAAACTGGTGCTCTGTTTGTTATCTTACAGGGGGATGTTGGGTCGAGGTTCTGAAAGGACTCAGGACTCCAGAGTGGTTTGGCAGGCGAGTGGCAACAAGGCAGGAACTGGCAGAACGGGAATCAGGATCCAAGGATCACAAAAACTGTGGACACAAGATCAAAGGTAAGAACTCTTATCAGATTGATATGCACTGGCTGAAGTCATAAATACCGATTGAGGTACAATGCTCCAGCATTGGATCTCACTGGACTGCAGCCTTAAGTAGTGGAGCTCCTCATCAGATGGATGACCGTCAGCTGGTGTCAATTGGCGGCCATCTTGGAAGGGGGCGGCCATCTTGGAAAGGGCTGCAGACAGTGGGATTCCGACAGAACCTAAGCTTGCAATAATCTGTGAAGCCATTTATGAGTTCATTTCTGGCCCCAACACTGACCTAGGTTGGTGATGTGGGTTTGGGTGTTTCCCTACATTCACTCTTCTACTCCTGCGGGGAGCAGGTGTGTGAGCTTGTCTAACGCCAGGAGGAGACACTGGAATCTCACCCAGTTGGTCAATATCGCATGCTTCATTGTCAACATGCTCAGTCTCCCTCTGTTCAATCACAGGAAGTTCACATTCGGAAGTCAACGGAGTCTCTGCTCGCTTCTGAACACTTTCACCACTAGGACAATTTTCTACACCTGAACCAGGATTTAAGTCAAAAGAAACCTCTTCAATGACTATACCCCCATCATACTCATCAGATGAGGCAGTGTGTGATTCAGTAGTATTTGTCTGTTTGGCTACAGTGTTCTCACTGTGTCCCTGGTTTGTGTCTGGCACATGGACACATGACCTGATGTCAGCCCTGTTAACCGTTTTTGTAGGCCCTCCCTCTGCAGGTCGTACTATGCAAGTTGTGCCTACTACGTCTACGAGTTGGTAAACAACTGGACTCCATGCATCCTGAATTTTGTTACGACCAGCTGGTCTGTGTCTCAGGTAAACATACTCTCCAACCTCAATCGAAGGACAGTACACTTTGTGACTATGCCGAGCAACGCGTTTCGCAGCTTTCTGCTCTGCATACTCTTTTGCTCTTTCATGTGCCTCTTTGAGTCTTTGCTGGTGCACAGCAAGCCAATCAAGATTTTTATCAGGAGAACTTTCATGCGCAAGCAATGCATCGACAGGAAGATGTGGTTCTACTCCATAGAGCAAGAAGTAAGGGGAATATCCGGTAGTCGCATGTGGAGTAACATTGTACGCATAAACCAGCTCAGGTAAATGTTCAGGCCAACGCCTCTTTTTGTCAGGTGGAAGGGTGCGCAACAGTTCATGCAGAGTGCGGTTAAAACGCTCACACTGGGCATTTCCTGTCGGGTGATGGGGTGTTGTACGTGTTTTTTTCACACCATACATTCTACAAAGTTCAGCA
The DNA here is from genome assembly GCA_038048925.1 of Garcialebias charrua. NCBI lineage: Eukaryota > Metazoa > Chordata > Actinopteri > Cyprinodontiformes > Rivulidae > Garcialebias > Garcialebias charrua. The sequence continues at coordinate 26,275 of JBBPBX010039763.1, read as the reverse complement.
ATAACCTCCGATTCAAAGTTACGGCCCTGATCTGAGTGAAGACGCTCAGGTACACCGTACTTCATGAACCACTCCTTTAAGAGGACTTTGGCTGTGGTCTCTGCTTTTTGGTCACGTGTAGGGAACGCCTGGGTGAACTTTGTAAACACATCGGTAATGACTAGAACGTTCTCACGGCCATCGGAAGCTGGTTCAAGGAGTGTGAAATCTACTGCCACCACTTCTAAAGGTCGTGTTGCCAAAAAGGATTTCATTGGAGGGTGAATCTTTGGGTGAGGCATCTTTGTGAGAATACAACGCTCACAGTTCTTAACCCATCGCTCAACATCGTTATGCATCCCTACCCAGAATGCTCTCTGTCTCAACAACTGTAATGTCCTCTCTATTCCCTGATGTCCCATAGAGTCATGGACACTCTTCAGCACAGCTGCTTGTAAACAACCTGGAACAAGCAACTGAAAGCACTCTCCAACACGATCATCCTTCACCACTCTGTACACCAACCCATCACGTATCTGAATGTGTTTCCATTGTTTCCACAATGATTTGGCAGCACCAGGAAGATTCTTCCTTTCTTGTGAACTTGGCGGGCTACCCCGATCCACAAACTGTTTTAGAACATTTATCACTGGATCTTGACACTGAAATGTCCGCAGCTCTTCCTTGGAGTAACCGGGAAGAGTTGGTGTAGCCTCTTTAGCATGTGAATTGGATTTATCAGTTTCTGCAGCCCTAATCTGGTTTACCTGACAACATTGGACCCCAGCTGTAACCAGCTCGGGCTCAAGGGCAGTGCCTCTACAAATCAAATTGCAAATTGCAATGCAATCATCAAACTCCTCATCATCAGTTGGTTCTGGCTCCCCTGCTAACGGGTGTCGTGACAGTGCATCAGCGGCGGCGTTACACCGACCTGGCCGGTACTGCACATCAAAGTCGAAGGCAGCTAACTGTGCTACCCATCTCTGTTCAATAGCCCCAAGTTTTGCACTTTTTAGATGACATAAGGGATTGTTGTCTGATACCACAGAGAATTTAGAGCCCAGTAAGTACCCCCGAAACTTCTCTACTATTGCCCATTTAAGTGCAAGCAGCTCGAGTTTCATGCTGCTATAGTTTTTATCATTTCGCTCTGCATTTCTCAGCCGTCTACTTGCATATGCAATGACCCGTTTCTTGTCACCTTGCTGCTGACACAAGACAGCTCCTAAACCCTGACCACTAGCATCAGTTTCCAAAATGAAAGGACAAGTGAAGTCTGCATAACCCAAAATCGGAGCAGTCACAAGCTTTTCTTTCAATGTGTCAAATGCAATTTGACTGTTGGTGTCCCATAATGCACTTAGTTTTTGACTAGCTTTGGCTGTAGTAGCAGCTCCTCGACACTGATTCACTAGGTCATGTAGTGGGGCTGCGATCTTTGAAAAGCCCTCAACATACCTTCTGTAGTAACTACATAGGCCTAGAAATGATTGGAGTTCCTTAACGGTGCCAGGCACCGGCCATTCCTTGACTGCTGCCACCTTGGAGGGATCAGTTGCGATACCCTCTGCAGAAATTTGGTGTCCAAGGAATTTTACTTCCTTCTGCAAAAAGTGACATTTTTCCCACTTCACTTTTAATCCAGTGTCTCTCAAACGTTTAAAAACTAGATCCAGCCGTTCCAAATGAGACTCAAAGCTTGGGGAGTATACTAAAATGTCATCCAGATAGACTAACATGATGTCGAATATCAGGTCACTCATAGTTGCTTGCATCAATCTTTGAAATGTTGCAGGCCCGTTACACACCCCCATGGGCATGCGTACATACTCAAACAGCCCAAAAGGCGTGGTGAAAGCAGTCTTATGTCTGTCTCGATCATCCATGGCTACTTGGTGATACCCACTGGCAAGGTCAACTGTGGAAAAGTATTTAGCACCTTTTAGCGCATCAAAACTCTCATCAATACGAGGCAATGGAAATGCGTCTTTCTTAGTTTTTAGATTTAGCTTCCTGTAGTCTACACATAAGCGTATACTGCCGTCACCTTTGCGGACTACCACAACTGGTGAGGCGTAAGCGCTTTCACTCTCCTGTATGATTCCTTTTTTCAACAGTTTAGAGATATGCTCTTGTACTTCCTGGTATTGGTTAGGAGGTATACGACGATATGGCTGTGTGACAGGTACGTCATCCGCCAGCTTGATCTCATGTTTCACCTTATCCGTGTGACCCAGATTCTCCTCATCATCTGCAAAAACATCAATGTAGCTGGACAGCAATGAGCAGAGAGCGACACGCTCTTCCTCTGCGCCCCCCATGTCAAGTCTTTCCAAAATGGCTTGCACCTTACTGTCAGTTTGCACCATGTTAGGGTCAACTGAAACCTGTTCAACACCGGCAGAGATGCGTTGAAACTTTACTTGGCATGTCTGCTCACTCTCCGCAGGATCAACCTTTGAGATCATGCCTAGCCGTGTTCGGGGGCCTAACCACACTTCCTCGGCGGAGAAGTTAACCACCTGGAGCGGAAGAACATGGCTGGTCCTTGTGACAAGTGTTGGGATAACTGCTAATCCAGATGGTAGAGGAGTGGTCACTGGTTCGATGATCAACTGAGAGGCTGCATCTAAGGTTTTAGTGTGACCTTTTACAAACACAGTGGACATCGAGGATGCAGGGATGCGTACTTTGTTTCTTCCTGCAACCCGAACTACTGCCTTTCTCTCAATGCAACCGATCTGTACCTGTTGGAAAGCTGTCCTCCACCCAGAGTCCAAGGATCCACCCAAAGTGTTGTCAAACTCTGTTGTGACTAGCTGTCTGCATCTGTGAATGACATTCATACCGATTATGCATTCTTCAGAAACAACAGGGTTCAGTGACGGCTTCAGGACCAAGAAACCACAATTTGGGATCTTTAAACTCATCGTCTCAATTTCCAGTTCAATATATCCCTGATAAGGAATGTCAAGTCCATTCGCAGCAGTTATTTTAAGCCAACTATTTGTAGCTAGCATGCTCTCATCATCACCAATATATTTTCTGAAAAAATCATCTGTCATAGTACTGACCTGGCTGCCAGTATCTAGTAAACAATGTGCTGACCTGCCATTAAGTTTTAGATCAACCACTGGACATTTTCCTATGGCACGCTCAATAATTTGTTCTCGTGTGATCTCCAGTGTAGGTGAGTCTACGACATGACCCTGCGTTACCCGACTCACTGCAACCAGGGCCTCTCGTTTCCCGACGGACTAGAAATGGGGTACTCATCAGAGTTTTTGTATCTTCTCTGGGGACACTGTTTGGCAACATGACCAGCAGTTTGGCACTTGAAACATATCGGCTTACCGTCAGGGGTAAATCTTGGACCAGTTTTGGTCTGAGATGGTGTCTGGCTACTAGGATTTTTGTTCTGAATTGTCAGCTCTTTCACAGCCTTAGTGAGTTCTGTTATCACTTTCCCTTGCTCAGTGAGCACTTTAAGAACGTCATCCATTGAGACCGACTTCTCATTAGGTCTAGTTAGATTAGTGACTTTATCTTGCTCTTTAAGAGTTTTCATCACATCCTCCAGATGCATTGGATTTTCTGTCTCTTTAACTGCACAGCACTGTGCTTCGGCTTTAACAGTACGGCAGTTATTCACGTTACTCCTAACCGTTTTTGTGCTAGGGGCTTGGTCTAAGGACCACAAGTAAGCCTCCTCACGCACCTCTATAAAAGTGGATGTAGGTTTTCCTCTTACATGTTTTCGGAGTTCTCGTTTCAGTGAGAGGTCTCTGATGCCCTCAATGAACTGGTCTCTCAACACTGCGTTCTCATTACCCATGGAATTAGGATGCTGTTTCCATACCAAACTAAAGGCCTGAGATAATGAATGTGAAAAGTCACGTATGTCTTCACCCTCCTTCTGTTTACAGTTGTAGAAGCTCTGTAAAAGTTGGGCAGCGCTACGTTTATCTCCAAATGCATCTTTTAAGTAAACAAGCAGGTCTTTTACAACATCACCATCAGCTTTGCGTAAACGCACTTCTTCCAGAGCTGGGCCTCTTAACAGCGACAGCACAAAATCAAACTGTTCGGGTGCAGATTGGTTTCTAGCAGAAATTACCCTTTCTACTTCTTCAATAAACTCATCCACACTCCTCCCATCTTTGTCAATGTCTCCACTAAATGGTGAAATGTGCCTTTCTCTGGGTACGTAGACATAAGACCTGGTAGGCTCATTATTTAGTGATGATATGACTGTCATGACTTCATCTTGCCTTCGGGCTAACTCATTTAGTTGTTGTAACACCCCAGCTTGTTCAAGTAACTGTTGTCCCTGCATCTCAATGTTTATGGAACCCTCTTGTTCAGACATGTTCTGAAATTATTATTATTATTTTTTTCAGTTCACTTAACAGTCAATAGAAGTATTAACAGTCAATATAAATATTAACAGTAAATAGAAATTTATATAGCAAAGGATAAATTGGTCGAAGTCCGGAGTCCACCGGAGGTCCCTGGGCTGCTCCAAGACCGCTGCTGGGCGATGCTTTCTCCCGCCTGGAATGCGCTCTGGTCTGAAATCCTTCACGACCACGCCAGCACAGACTGCTCAGCAACGTCCCCCCTCTGGTCTCGAAACAGATGCCTCCTCACCGACGCGATGCCCACGTCCACTCAGGTGTAGGCCACTTCTTCACCACTGCCGTTTGCTAATGCTACCGCTGCACCGCCATATACATGCACTCGCAGAGGGAAAAAAAACGAGAGACCCCACTCCTGGTACCAATATTTGAAACCGGGATAAATGCAGCACACGAAGCTTCAAATAGAAGGGGTTCTTTATTCTCAAAAATAAACTATTCCCTCTGAGTTATGTATAAAAAAAACAAGAAAAAGTCCGTGTTTCGAACGGCAGCAAGCCTTAGCTTCAAATAAAATGGCGGACCGACAACACGGTTAGCACCCAACAGAGTAGCATGCAGCTGCACGTAACAGCTGAAATCTAACAGCGTGAAAGCTACTGCATAACAAACGGCAGCGGCCCTCTACGAGAGAACAAACAGAAATAAAACATTAGCATCGTCTCTATAGCTTCATTCACGGAAGATAATTCAGTTCCAACAATTACCGGACACTAGGATTCTCCTCTCACGTGGCCAGAGTGGTCTTCTCCACCAAGTCCTAGATAAAATGTCCTTCTCTTCCGTTTTCTTACCAGTCCGTGCCATCGTACATAAACAAAGGGTTTTTTCTCTATTTCCGGTCCTTTTAGACCTCTCTGTACCAACAGCACCACATGCTGACAAAAAACAAGAATTACAACCATAGGTGAAATTAAAGCAAAACATGTTTTTTTTTTTTTTAAATACATTTGACATGTACCCATTTTTCACCTGGTTACATATTAATAAAAGAACAATACCTCTTCTTGTGGTTGGATCTCTCGGTCATCATCAGGGCAGGGATTTATTCAGCTCCAGGACTTGTTGACATCAGTTTTTTCATAAAGTGATTAACTTTTTGGCTGGTGTTGACATGATGATGGACGTGATGGAAGACGTTTTAGAGACGCTCAGTTAATTTAAAGCCTGCACAGCAACAACAACATTTCAGACGTAGATCCAGAGCTGTAAAATGTCCTACAGTTTGTGTTATTGACTGATCTGACCTACCTGAAGGCTGTTTTAATGCTGCTGCTGCTCTGTTAGCAGTGTTTACAAGCTGCTCCTCGTTCACGTTCGGATCACGTCGTTAAGTCCGTTCAAGTTAGACGTGTTGTCTGCTGCAGATCCAGTCTCCGTGAAACAAAGTCCACACACCGTTTTGGATGTGCGCTCGTGTTTTTAACAAGTCACAACGTTCCCAAACAAACAGGAGACCGCAGCGAGATGCTAAACCTAGCTTAATGCTAACGTGTGCTACAAGACACCGGGCGGTCGCATAGACTGACGTCACTCCTGTCTTTTTTTTATCGCTCCCCCCGAGACGCATTGGCGAAATAAAATTAAATTATTTACAGTACTACAGAAAATGACAAATAACTAAGTAACGCACAATAATTTGGAGAAAGTAACTTTAATCTGATTACTGCAGTTTGAAAAGCAACGCGTTAGATTACTAGTTACTGAAAAAAGTGGTCCGACCAGAGTAACGCGTTACTTTGTAACGCGTTACTGACATCACTGCCCATCAAACACTTTGTTTCTTCAGCTTAACTTATTGAAATTCCAGGAATTGGTAGAATATAGTATTTTATCAGTTATGTATAGGGCTCATAATAACACATTACCTTTAAATATCCAAAGAAATTTTATAAAAAGACAAAGTTATTACAATCTCAAAGGGACAGAGATATTCATCAAACCACAATTCAGAACCAGCTTAAAGGGACGGTCTACCTCAATTCAGGGAGTTCGATTGTGGAATGCTCTGGAGAGTGATGTTAAAAATGAAAAATCAATGTATACATTTAAGAAAAAGGTAAAAAAAGACTTGCTCAAAAACTATATATGATGTAACCTTGCGTGTTTGTGTATTACACCTATGTTGTACTTATGATGTAGCTTAGTGCGTTTGTGTATCACAGTTAGAAAAATTAAGTAGAATTATTCATTTTTGTAATGTATTTTGTGTATTACATTTAGGAAAATTAAGTAGAATTATTCATTTTGTGAACATCTTGATGTTGTGCCATCTTTTAATTTGTGTATTACAGTTAGAAAAATTAAGTAGAATTATTCATTTTATGATCTAGTTTGTGTATTACAGTTAGGAAAATTAAGTAGAAAAAAATAATAAAAAAATAGGAAAATTAAGTAGAAAAAAAAATTAAGTGTGATGTATTTTGTGTATTAGTTAGAAAAATTGTGTATTAGTTAGAAAAATTAAGTAGAATTATTCATTTTGTGATGTAGTTTGTGTATCACAGTTAGAAAAAGTAAGTAGAATTATGGGTGATGTAGTTTGTGTATTACAGTTAGAAAAATTAAGTAGAATTATTCATTTTGTGATGTAGTTTGTGTATTACAGTTAGAAAAATAAGTAGAATTATTCATTCTGTGATGTTGCTTGAAGGTTATCATTGGTTGAACAAACTGTGAAATAAGGGGCAGATATAATAAGATTTCATCTTCTTTCTGCTCCCTTCATTTTATCCTACTTGTATTCTTGTATCTGATGAAACTGTCTTGTATTGTTCTTTTAAAATGAATGAATAAACATCAAATCAAATCAAATCAAACCAGACTCTCTTTTAATGGGAGTGGCTACACCTAAGGTATTTATTCAGAATACAGTAGCCTGATTAATCAGTGTTTGACCATGAGAAAAACACAACTACGCAAAGTGTGTATGAGGGAGAATTTAGCACTCTACAGTTAAAATAGTTTAATTATGTTAAATGGGGACTACTTTGTAGGATTGGCGGTTTTAACCCGACTAACAGTGGAGCATGAATAAACTATGGCAGTTGGCATGCTGGTTGCTTTGAGGTGGTTTTGGTGAGCGGTGCGCCTACTGTTTGTTATAACTTGTTGAATTTCAGGAAGAGCTGGAAAGGAGATAAACAGGCTTATCTCTGCAGGCATCCATGCAACACATACAAATCCAGGACAGTATCATTATCACAAATGTTACAAAAACATGGTTAACTTGTGTATAAATGATTTAAACAGGATCTAAACCAGTATAAAGCTTCACCCTGTACACACACCCAGTTCTCCAGACAAGAAAAAAGGATCTGATGGTCCACTGTGTCGAAGGCAGTTGCTAGGTCCAACAGCATCAAAACAAAACTGTGTCCAGAGCCTGTGGCTAAAGGAACACCATTAAAAACCTTCAACAGTGCAGTCACAGTAGTACTGTGACAGGTTTTAAAACAAGACTGAACTGTCTCAAGAAGATGGTGCTCATTTAAATATGAGAAATAAGAGAATAATCATCCATCACAGGGCCACAAACAACCATTCACACTCATTCACACCTAGGGACCATTTTTAGTTACCGCACCACTGTGCTGCCCCATGACAACTTCAAACTGGTTAAAAACAGCAAAGCCAAGAGGAATGATAGAGGGGTCGTAAGGGGGGCTAATAAGGGCCCCGAAGCTCATCCATCCATCCACCCATCCTTTGTATTTACCTGCATCTTCCTTTTTGAGTCACAGGGGTCACGGTGCCCATGTCCAGCTATCATTGTGTGAGAGGTGGGGGACACCCAGGACAGGTCTCCAGTCCATCACAGGGACACATAGAGAAAAGAGACAAACAACCATCCACTCTCTCACTCTCACCTAGAGACAATTTAGAGTTACCAATCAGTCTCACATGCATGTTTTTCAACTGTGGGAGAAAACCAGAGTACTCAGTGAAAACCCACACATGCACGGAGAGAACATGAAAGCTCATCCAGAAAGTCCCTCGGTTGGGATTTTATCCAGCAACCTTCTTGCTGAGAGGCGGGAGCTCTACCAATTGCGCCATCATTGCCCCATGACAAGATGACGCTCATGGTGGCCCTGAGGTCTAAATGAACTACATTTGGAAAAAAAGGACATACATTTGGAAAAAACACACATCAAAAACAACAAAAACATAACTTTTTTCCTGCTTGCTATAATAATAATAATAATAATAATAATAATGAATTCAATTTATAATGCACTTTTCATTAATAAAAATCTCAAAGTGCTACAAAGTGTAACAAAGCAAAGATCAAAATAAAACAAGTGATAAAATCAAATAAAATCAATAATAATATCGACTAAGATCAAAGATAAAATCATGTGGATGCAGATTAGGCTTGCTTAAAAAATAAATAAAATAAAACAAGTGATAAAATCAAGTAAAATCAATAATGATATCAGCTAAGATCAAAGATAAAATCATGTGGAGGCAGAATAGGCTTGCTTAAAAAGAAAGGTCTTTATGCTGCTTTTAAAGTCAACCAGTGACTGTGGAGCTCTCAGGTCGTCAGGGAGGGAGTTCCACAGGCGGGGGGCAGCCACACAGAATGCTCGGTCTCCCATGGTCCTCAATTTGGTCCGAGGAATATGAAGGAAATTACTGTTCTGTGATCGTAGAGACCGGGTGGATGAATATGGTGCAAGAATGTCCTTTAGATAGTCAGGTGAAGTGCCGTGCAAGCATTGATGGGTAATGAGAGCAGTTTTGTATTGAATTCTGTAGGTGACAGGAAGCCAATGGAGGTTATGGAGAATGGGTGTAATATGTTCAAATTTACGAACTCTCAACAGAATCCTTGCTGCACTGTTTTGAATGTATTGAAGTTTCTGAAGGTTTTTGCCAGGGATACCAATAAACAGGGAGTTGCAGTAGTCGAGCCTGGAGGAGACAAAGGCATGGACGAGTTTCTCAGCATCAGGAAAAGTCAGAGATGGGCGAAGTCTGGAGATGTTTCGAAGATGGAAGAAGCAGGTTTTAAACAGATGCTTAATGTGATTTTCAAATGTAAGATGAGAGTCCATTTTTATTCCAAGATTTGTAACAGAGGTGGAGAGGGGGATGTCTTGACCAGAGAAGGAGATTGTTGTTAAAGTTGATGTTTGTATCTGGTGAGGGGTGCCAATCAATATGGCCTCAGTCTTGGGAGCAGTTTAATTGAAGAAAGTTCTGATTCATCCATGCCTTTATTTCCTATCAACAAAACTGTTCCCTTCTGTTTCTGCTCTTTGTCCTGTGAACCTTATCAGAGCCTCTCTTTACATATCTTCCGATTTGTAAATTATGGATTTGATCAGCTGGTCTCTCAACACAACTGATAAAAAAACGTTGACGAGAAGACAGGGTGAAGGAGAGCCCTCTTGCCCTGACGAGACACTTGCAGCAGGATACGTGATGGATTCCTGGGGCAGTGGAAGATAATGTGTCTGTCCGTATTGTCGGTTGAGGATGTAGACGATGCATACATAATTGGATTAATGATAACAGGATTTCTGCTTTTTGGAGTTGGTGATTATCTGGCATATTGACAAATGCAAAAAAAACCTAGGCAGCTGCTTTTGCCGTTGTGAGGCTGCTCGGCTTATGTGATGGAATGTGCCGTGCAGTGAGCACTCAGACTGAAATGCTGTGCGAGCTGAGCCGTAAGCTGGATGCAATTTCTGTGAATCACAGGCCACTTGCGGCTCCTGAAACCAGCTGTCAGGAAGGAATCAACCTTGGAGAAGCTACAAGCTCGGCCCGGCAGTGTTGACCACAAACATTTGGCTGTTTAGAGTCACCATTGAGACGTACCAGTAGAACTAGAAGGCAGACAGAAATCAAGCAGAGTCGGCCTGACCAAAAATAACGTTATCTGAATCTGGCTCCCCCATGTCAGCCTTGAATTGGCTAACTATCCCAAACTCTCCTGGATGTTCAGTAATGCTCAGTCAGGTCATCTGGACAGCTTCTTTTTTGTAGAGATGTTTTGCCCTCTATCCGGAGGGCTTCATCAGTCTGAGTGTTTCCCCACCAAGTAGAAACTTCTTAAGTGTACCAACCAGTTTACTGGAGATAAGATGGTTTCTGGGGGCTGTCCTGTCCCTCATTGACTCCTCCCAGTAGAGCTGTCATTTCTAATCCGAAACTGAAACCCGACCTGGATTAGGGTCGGTCTGGGCCGTTATAATGTGATTAATGTGTGGGCAGGCCGGTCACAGGCTTTGATGTAGTTTTACGAATCATACAGAACAAATAAAGCTAAGAATGCACAATGTAAAATTATGTTAATCTACTTGTAGAGGAGGAGGCAGTAAGTTTATATGTGGAGACTCCAGCCTTGGTAGATGAATTTGTTGCAAAGAAGATGCAGTGCTGCCACAAACACTGCATTTTAAAGATATTAAGGTGAGTACATACACAACACATCAAGAGCACTGTATGAAGCTAGGGAGAAAATAACAATCTTAATTGTTGTTGTTTTTTACAAACCAGATTCCAAAAAATTGGACACTAAACAAATTGTGAATAAAAACTGAATGCAATGATGTGGAGGTGCCAACATCTAATATTTTATTCAGAATAGAACACAAATCACAGATCAAAAGTTTAAACTGAGAGAATGTATCATTTTAAGAGAAAAATATGTTGTTTCAAAATTTCATGGCGTCAACAAATCCCAAAAAAGTTGGGACAAGTCCATTTTTACCACTGTGGCATCCCCCCTTCTTCTTACAACACTCAACAGACGTCTGGGGACAGAGGAGACCAGTTTCTCAAGTTTAGAAATAGGAATGCTCTCCCATTCATGTCTAATACAGGCCTCTAACTGTTCAATCGTCTTGGGCCTTCTTTGTTGCACCTTCCTCTTTATGATGCGCCAAATGTTCTCTATAGGTGAAAGATCTGGACTGCAGGCTGGACATTTCAGTACCGGATCCTTCTCCTACGTAGCCATGATGTTGTGATTGCTGCAGAATGTGGTCTGGCATTATCTTGTTGAAAAATGCAGGGTCTTCCCTGAAAGAGATGATGTCTAGATGGGAGCATATGTTGTTCTAGAACCTGAACATAGTTCTCTGCATTAATGGTGCCTTTCCAGACATGCAAGCTGCCCATGCCACAAGCGCTCATGCAACCCCATACCATCAGTGATGCAGGCTTCTGAACGGAGCGTTGATAACAACTTGGGCTATCCTTGTCCTCTCTGGTCCGGATGACATGGCGTCCCAGTGTTCCATAAAGAACTTCAAATTGTGACTCATCTGACACAGAACAGTCTTCCATTTTGCCACACTCCATTTTAAATGACCCCTGGCCCAGTGCAAACGTCTGAGCTTGCTTAGAAATGGCTTCCTCTTTGCACTGTAGAGTTTCAGCTGGCAACGGTGGATTGTGTTCACTGACAATGCTTTCTGGAAGTATTCCTGAGCCCATTCTGTTATTTCCTTGACAGTGGCATTCCTGTTTGAGGTGCAGTGACGTTTAAGGGCCCGGAGATCACGAGCATCCAGTAGAGTTTTACGGCCTTGACTCTTACGCACAGCGATTGTTCCAGATTCTCTGAATCTTTTGATGATGTTATGCACGGTTGATGATGATAACTTAAAAGTCTTTGCTATTTTACGCTGGGTAACACCACTCTGGTATTGCTGCACTATCTTTCTGTGCAACAATGGTGGAATTGGTGATCCTCTTACCATCTTGGCTTCTGAGAGACACTAGCTGTGTTTCCATCCATTTTCATTTCGAATTTTGAGCTACCTCGCAAATATGTAAATACAAATTAATGCAGATCAGAAGTGTTTCCATCTACTGGCTTGAAGCGCTTCTTCCAAGCCGCGCACAGCGTCATTACGTCAGACGTCAGCGTCATTACGTCAGACGTCAGCGTCATTACGTCAGACGTCAGCACTGCGCATGTCTACAGTAAACAGGAAGTAGCGGTTGTAAACAGAACCCGGCCACACATCTCATCAAAATGGAGAGAATATTTCAGGTACGTGTTGCTATCGGGCGAGTTGTATTTATTCTGTCATGCCAACTAGTTTTAGCGATGTTACATGTTGTCCGGAGCGGAAACAGCTGATCAGTCACGTGACGTGAATGTTCGCTACGGCAGCACGAGTCGGCAAATGTGTTTCCATCTGTCGTTTTGCGCATCTGCTCATTTTCGAAGATCCCAAAAACCACCTCAAGCGAGCGTATAAACTTTTTGGCGAACTTGAGAAAGTAAATACGGATTTTGCCGTTTCCATTAAGCTTTTCTGCTGCGATACTTCAAAATGCGCACCTAGAAACCTTGATGGAAACACGGCTACAGACACTCTGAGAAGCTCTTTTCATACCCAATCATGTTGTCAATTGACCTAATTAGTGTTAATTGGTCTTCCAGCTGTTCCTTATATGCTCAATTTCCTTTTTCCTGCACTTATTGCTAATTTTCCCAACTTTTTGGGGATTTGTTGACACTGAAATTTTGAATCAACACATTTTTCCATTAAAATTACATTTACTCAGATTAAACTTTTGATCTGTCATCTATGTTCTATTACGAATAAAATATTGACATTTGCCATCTCCACATCATTGCATTCAGTTTTTATTCACAATTTGTTTAGTGTCCCAACTTTTTTGGAATCCGGTTTGTAGTATTATTTTCATTCATTCATTCAACCTTTATCTTTATTATCTTGTAATGCTCTTTGGACAATGCAAGTTGTTGCTGGAAGGTCCTATTTAAATAAAGTTTTTATTGTTATTCCTGTTAACAATATCTTGCTGTATCGTGCCTTCTTCCAAAGACTTTTTGTATAAAACTTGTGTGCTGATGAAATGAAAATGAAGGTGTTAGTAACATTGTACAATGATCTGACAGGATAAATGCTAACTCAGGGTGTCATACAACTGTTAAACTGCTACTCAGTGTCATACAGCTGTTAAACTGCTACTCAGTGTCATACAGCTGTTACACTGCTAGTAAGGGTGTCATACAGCTGTTAAACTGCTACTCAGTGTCATACAGCTGTTAAACTGCTACTCAGTGTCATACAGCTGTTACACTGCTAGTAAGGGTGTCATACAGCTGTTGAACTGCTAGTAAGGGTGTCATACAGCTGTTGAACTGCTAGTAAGGATGTCATACAGCTGTTGAACTGCTAGTAAGGATGTCATACAGCTGTTACACTGCTAGTAAGGGTGTCATACAAGTGTTATTGTTATTATGACATACACAATTGAAAAAAGTACCGGTACTTTGTCCAAAAAAGCAGATGCAGCATTTTCGATTTCCGTCCCCACCAACTTTCAACACAAAGTTACTCCCTTGTGTTTCTCAATAACACTTTAGCTTCATTTCAACAACTATGTGAAAAATTTAGTCTTCCCCAGTCCAATTTTTTTAGGTATCTCCAAATACGGCACTTTATTACTCTTCATTTGTCCAGCCTCTCCATTTCAACTGATAGCAGTATTGTTGACACTATTCTTTCTCTAGACCCAAATAAAAAACAGTCCATTTCATTCATTTACAGTAAACTATTGGATTTGAAGCGTGCTTCCTCAGATAAAATCAAAGCTGCTTGGGAAGAGGATCTCGGCTCCTCTATTTCAGAGGACTCTTGGACCTCCATACTCAAACTGGTGAGCTCCAGTTCTCTCTGTGCTAGACATTGTCTAATACAATTTAAAGTGGTGCACAGAGCTCACATCTCTAAACTGAAATTGTCCTCTATGTATCCTGATGTCAGCCCATACTGTGTGAGATGCAAACATGCTGAAGCCTCTCTCTCCCATATGTTTTGGTTTTGCCCATCTCTGAACAAATATTGGCGGGAAATCTTTCAGACTTTATCACATGTACTAGATACACGCCTGAACCCTGACCCACTGATTGCTCTGTTTGGTCTTGTAGAGGGCATGACAAACCTAAATAAAAACCAACAACATGTAATATCGTTCACCTCTCTCCTGGCCAGACGAGCTATTTTGCTTAGGTGGAAAGAACCGTTTCCACCCACTCACGCTCAGTGGTTGGCTGACATCATGTCCTGTTTAAAGCTGGAGAAAATCAGATTCACACTCCAACAGAAA
>JBBPBX010039762.1:14655-29723 GCA_038048925.1 Garcialebias charrua | reverse complement strand
ATATATATATATATGTATATATAAATATATACACATATATATAATAATATATTATATATACTGTATGTGTATATATTTATATATATATATTTAAAACTTTATGTGCATGTTAGCTTATATTACTAGCTTGAAATACTTGCAGTAGTTAATTCAAATTCATCCTGCTGCATCGTTATATCCGTCTCTCTTCAGGACTTTGTGAATATTATAATTACTTTTTCACTGTGCATGCTTTTAGTATACATACAGTAGTTTGTTCTTTGATTTTTAGCAAGTCAAATCTGCTCTTCTCATCCTGAGCACTTCATTGTACTGTTAACTCTGTGTTAACCTGTATAAGACAAATAAACACAAGTTGAACTTGATGGGGAGTTCCTCTCAGTTCTTGGTGAACACCGACCATGAATGGCAGAGCAGAGCAGTCATGGGCCAGCAGGAACACATCAGGAGGTCAGATGATGCAAACCTGAAAAAAAAAAACAAGTGTTCATATTTACCTACAAGTAAAAAACCAAACAGAGAACTCTTTATGAGAGTTATGCTTTAAAATAAATAATTACATCTCAGGAAATTAAATGTTTAATTGGAGTGAAACAGTTCTGGTTTCATATTAAAGGAAACAGCAGAGAATATTTCAGAGGTGTAACAGCCCTGAAGTTACTAAGAGTTTACAAACATATTTACAGATTAGAAAACATATGTTAAAATCTGAATATTATTTTAAAAGTATGTAGTTACAAACTTTTATTAAATCACTCATCATGACTCCAACATTAAATCTACAAGTGCAGGGTGTGGAGTCGAGTGATAATCGTGTTTCTTCACTGCGGTGTTTCTTACTGAGCTGCAGCAGCTGTTGTTGTGTTCTCCTCCTCCTCGCTGTCCTCTCTGCTTCTCTCCCAAAGCCCCGGTCATGGAAGTGGAAGGGACAATTATTCCACTGGAACAATGCAGGTACAGCTCCTTTTTAACCACTGTTTGATGCTGGCTCTTGAATATTCTGAGGTTTAAAACGCCAGCTACAACCGAGTGTTAGCTTTAAGGCTAACTCGGTTAGCCACGAACTCTGGCATTAAAATATAAAAAACTAAGCGCTCTATTGTACCTGCTATTCACTGGACACAACGGCACACAACAAATCTCTCTTGTTGTACCAGTAGCTCGCAGATAATTTACCTTTTGTGTCTTTTACATGGTCTAGTTCTAGAAGCTACCGCTAACAACAACAGTAGTAGATGAGAGCCGGAAGTGAAGCGCACGGGTCACATTTTAACGGAAGTACGTCACCACTACCCGTGGCATATAGGCTATTCCTAATCTTATCCATCCTTGTCACTCCTAAGGAGAACCTCATCATCTTCATTTCTGCCACTTCCAGTTCCTTCTCCTGATTTTTTTTTTGTCATTGCCACTGTCTCCAGACCATACAACATAGCTGGTCTCCCCACTGTCTTGTAAACTTTTCTTTTGACCTTTGCTGACACCTTTTTGTCACAAATCACTCCTGAAACTTTTCTCTATTCACTCCATCCTGCCTGGACTCTCTTTTTCACTTCTTTCCCACATTCCCTATTTTCCTGGATAGTGGACCCCAAGTACTTGAAGTCTTGCACCTTTGTGACCTTTGATCATTGTAGCCTCACTGTTCCACTGGCCTCCCTCTCATTCACACACATATACTCTGTCTTACTACGGCTGACTTTCATTCTTCTTCTTTACCCCACCCTCTCTGAACACTGTTAGTAAAGTGCTGCTTTCTCCTCCTCATCCGTCTTATGGTTTGCCAGAATCTCCTCTGAGCCAACCAAGAGTTTCTATCCAAGGTCTCACCGAACTCCTCCCACACGAGCTTTTGCCTCAGCAACATCCAAGGCTGTGGACCGCTTGATCCTCTGGTACTCTTCAGCTGCTTCCAAAGTCCCACTGGCCAACAAGGCCCAATAGGACTCCTTCTTCTGCATGACAGCCTCCCTAACCCAGGGTGTCCACCACCGAGTTCGTGGATGGCCACTGCGAGAAACACTGACAACCTTGTGGCCACAGCTCAAGGCAGCTACCTCAACAAGCTCTGTGTGGAACATGGCCCGCTCTGACTCAATGTCCCTCAACTCACCTGGGATGTGGTTAAAGCTCTCCCAGAGGTGTGAGTTGAAGATCTCTCTGATGAGTTCTTCTGCCAGGTGTTTCCAGCAAACCCTCACTACATGTTTGGTTCTACCGGGTCTGTCCAGCATCT
Source organism: Garcialebias charrua (assembly GCA_038048925.1). NCBI lineage: Eukaryota > Metazoa > Chordata > Actinopteri > Cyprinodontiformes > Rivulidae > Garcialebias > Garcialebias charrua. The sequence goes on along the minus strand of JBBPBX010039762.1, from coordinate 27,487 downwards.
TTCCCCGCCATCTAATCCAACTCACTACCAGGTGGTGATCAGTTGATAGCTCAGCTCCTCTCTTCACCCGAGTGCCCAAAACAAATGGCTGCAAATCAGATGACACGACTACAAAGTCAATCATTGTCTATGACCTAGGGCATCCTGATGCCAAGTGCACTTATGGACACCCTTATGTTCGAACGTGGTGTTCATGATGGACAAACTATGACTAGCACAGAAGTCCAACAATAGAACATTGCTCGGGTTCATATCAGAAAGGCCGTTCCTCCCAATCACACCCCTCCAGGCTACATTGTCATTACCCACATGGATATTGAAGTCCCCCAGCAGAATAAAGGAGTCCCAAGCAGGCACACCTTCCAGCACCCTTGCCAAGTATTCCAAGAAGGCCGGATACTCTGAACTGCCATTCGGCGCATAGGCACAAACAACAGTCAGAGCCCATCCCCCACACCCAAAGGCGAAAGGAAGCCACCCTCTCATCTACTGGAGAAAACTCCAACATGCAGGCACCAAGTTGGGGGGCTACAAGTAGACCCACACCAGCTCGATGCTTCTAACCATGGGCAACTCCAGAGTGGTATAAGGTTCAGCCCCTCTGAAGATGGTCGGTTCCAGAGCCCATGCTGTGCGTCGAGGTGAGCCCGACTATACCGGTATCTAGTCGGTACCCCTCAACCTCGCGCACAAGCTCAGACTCCTTCTCCACCAGAGAGGTCACGTTCCATGTCCTGGAACAATATGTATACAGGTAGTCCCCGACTTACGAGCGAGTTCCGTCCCTAGGGGGCGCTCGTAAGCAGTGCTTTAAGTGGAAAAAAATAAGTGCCGGTACCCTCCCTAATGTCATAATAATATGCATACCTGCAAACTCAGAAGGGATGAAAAAGGTGACAAACGTTGCGCCAACCCCCCCCCGAAAGATTTTGTAATTTTTTAACATGCTTCAGGTAAAAGTCATTTACTAACCTGATTTAATGAGGACATAAATAGGAAAGATTGTGTCAACCAAAAAATTAACAACCAACAACAGCAGCAAGTCAAATACAGCAGAACATTTTGCTAACAATGCGCTGCTCCGAGTCAACAGATGCATTTAAAAACTTAAGACTTATCTCTTCAGACAGGCTTTTGGTTAATTTTGTACATTGATTTTAGAGTTTGTTATGTTTTACCTTTTTGTATAGTACTTCTGTGATTTTATGATTTTATTTTTCCTTTTGTAAAGCACTTTGTGACTCTCATGTCTGTGAAATGTGCTATATAAATAAAACTTACTAACAGTAAAAACTCTTTTCTTGAATGTTTTGCCAGAAATTTTTGAATAAAGTAGATGCCCTTTCCTGCATTCTGGTGTATTTTAACAAGTTGTTAATCATCTATGTTTACCTACATGTAAACATGATTCACTAACTATTTTAGAGACATCTAACAAAATAAAGTCAGGTCCTGTGGACAGATTAAAAAATTGTTGAAATTATTATTGATCATGCATCAGGATATTTTAGAGACACCTCATTCAACTAGTTCATATAGACATCATCCTGTTTTTAAACTCACTCCTGTGGCTAAGATAATTAAATTAATGTGACACTTTATCACAGTGGCTTTAGGGGTGCAATTGACTTTTATTTTGTTAATTTTTATTTAGTTTTATTTGTAACACAACATGCCATTTTACTAAACAATGGTTACACTCCACTGCATGTATAAAAATATTAACTTTACCCACACGTTGGAGGAGTTACTTCCGCCTCCCTCGCGCTCTGTTGAACTCGCGCGCTGCAGAGTTTTTTTTTTTTTTTTACAGATTTCGCTGTCGTCTCCTCCCCCTGTCTATCCTGAGGTTGTGATTGGCCAAATGACGCGCTCCACCAAAGATGTTTTATTGTCGAGAAGATGCATTGCTGTTTCTTGAAATCCAGTCGGGGGAAATGATGCATTCTAATCTGCCACGGGTCTTTCAAGTGGAGAAGACGAAAATAAGTTCCGGAACGCACCTTACTCTTAAAAAAAGTCCCGGTACTCTCAGGGTTAAATTTTAGAAGTGGCGGAACTGGGTACCGGTGAGTTCCGGCCCACTTAAAGCACTGCTCGTAAGTCCAAAAATTCGTAAGTAGGATCACAGTAAAAAAAAAAAAATAATAATATATTTTTTTTTTTTTTTTTTTTTTAATAAATGAATACATGTACAGTACTGGACAGTCACCAAGCACTTAGCCTATCCTAACACAGTTTTTAAAGATGAAGGAATAAGTTGAATTGTCTCCCTTTCACATAAAGGGAGCAAGCTCCCTATGGAGCCTGCAGGGAGGAGGGAGACAATTCAACTGACTCCTTCATCTTTAAAAACTGTGTTAGGATAGGCTAAGTGCTTGGTGACTGTACAGTACTGTACATTTATCTATTTATTAAAAATATACAGTATATACAGTATTTTTATTTTTTATTGTTTTTTATTTATAAATAGATAAATGTACAGTACTGTACAGTCACCAAGCACTTAGCCTATCCTAACACAGTTTTTAAAGATGAAGGAGTCAGTTGAATTGTCTCCCTCCTCCCTGCAGGCTCCATAGGGAGCTTGCTCCCTTTATGTGAAAGGGAGACAATTCAACTTATTCCTTCATCTTTAAAAACTGTGTTAGGATAGGCTAAGTGCTTGGTGACTGTCCAGTACTGTACATGTATTCATTTATAAAAATAAAAAAAAACAATAAATTATTTTTTTTTTAATGAGATGCATGCTCGTAAGTCCGGGACCTCGTAAGTAAGAGCGCTCGTAAGTCGGGGACTACCTGTATTTTAACGGGAATGTAAGCGTTTATACTGTAAAATGGTATTTAAATGAACCACAATGAGATTTTTGAGATTGAAGGTATTTTAAGACAACAGCAGTGCACTTTGGTCTCAGCTTCGTTCAAACCAGCCGTTAGCGGCTAATCTGCTCAGAATGAAACTCTGTTTCTTCAGACTGAGGTTGTTCAGAGAGTTATCTACAACAGGCCTTTATTGTTCATGTTTTGGTTTAGTGGTGAAAGGTATAATGATCAGTGCTCTTTTGTAGTTTGGATGATGTAGAATTAAATTCAGGCAAATAGCTTCTGCATAAACGTTTGAGGTCACAGACTTTATGGAAAAGAGGTAAAATATTTAGTTAAATCAGGCGATCAGCTGCCAATCCAGTACATCACGTTGACTGTTAAAAATATCTTACTTACAACTGAACTGTTGCGTTCAATAAACTACACCTCCTGTTTCCCAGAATGCATCATCCGGGGTCAGCCAGATGCTCTTGGGGAATAAGTGCGACATTGAGGCGAAGCGGAAGGTTTCCAAGGAAACGGGAGAAAAGGTGAGATGATCCAGACCAACGTAGATCAAATGTTATTACTTTATTTCACTTTAAAGCTGCACCAAAACAACAAACATCTTTCAGTGAGTTTTCGCTTGGATGCAAAAAGAGTCAAGTAATGATTTGAAGCTTTTTTCTTACAGTAAATGAGGAAAGAAGGAAGTATTTATGAATGGGACTGAGAAAGTTTCAGCTTCTTATTTGCTTTAGATAAGAACCAGGATGTGAGTGTTTGCCGTGTTGTAACCAGCCGCTCTGGGTTTGTTGTCGACAGCTGGCGAAGGATCACGGCATCAGATTCTTTGAGACCAGCGCCAAATCCAGCATCAACGTGGAGGAGGTGAGCCGTGACGGAACTGCTGAAACGCTGCTGTTGTGTTCGTGTACCAAACACAGCAAAGGTTAACCCCTCATCTTCTTTTGTGTTTTTATTCTCTGTCCTGTAGTCGTTTCTGTCTCTGGCGCAGGAGATCCTACAGAAGTCCACGAGGAAGCCGGTACGTAGTTTGGCGACACGCGTGTCACTTTACAATCAAAAGCCTTTTTTAACGCCTTTGTCCGATTGTCCTTGTTCTTACAGAACGTGACGGGAAAGGAGGTGAAAATCACCAGCAGCACAGAGAAAAAGTCTTCCAAGTGTGTCATTCTTTAGGTCTGACTCCTGTGAGATACCAGAGAAAAACAAAAATAAAACACAGGAAGAAAATGTTTTCTGCCTCCATCTGGTGGGTCAACATGTTCAACACACACACTCGGCTTTTATACCAAAACTCTACTTTCTTTTTACAAGTTTGGAGCATCTACAAGAATTAAGATGCACCCAGATTAATTTATTTCTTTGCCATCGTGCACGCGACAAACTGAGCACAGTTTTTTCAAATAATTTATATTACAAATAAAACCACCAGCTTGCCCTGAAAGTGTTTCAGAAACTTGCTTCCCGCCTTGATTCTGTTTACGCTCAGTTTTTTTTCTTCCAATTTTTAAATCACATTCATGATCCCAAACTCCATCTTTAAATAGCCACGTCTTTTTTTTTAAATTTGTTACTATTTCTTGTGCCTTTTATCAGATGCATAGTTTTATGTAAAAAGGAATTTATTGGTGTATTCAGAACATACAGAAGGCTTATTTTGTAATCCCTTTTTTGTTTTTCCATTTATAAGCTGCAGTCTCAGATGGTTTAAATGTTACAGGAAGTCACTAAATTTTAAATATAATTGATTAGGGATGTATTATTAATTCATAGATTTGTTTCATTGGTATAAATCCTCTGCACATTTGGGCTCCACAACTTTTATGTGCTTTCTAAATACATTTTAGTGACCCATAGCGGTCGGATCCAACAGAATATAGGAAGATGTGTTTACGGCACAGAGGTGTTTTCAGTGAGAAAGTCTCACAAAATGCTCTCAGTTTTAAGGAAGAGAACAAACTCTAAGTCTCAGTGGAATCTGATAGAAAGTTTGAAGAGAACGAGCCTCGTTTTAATCAACAAACTGATCAAGAAGGTGAAGGATTGAGAAGAGAGGTTAGTGCAGTGCAAGAGATGAGTGGAGCAATGGAAGAAGGAGGAAGTAGATGGGATGTATGAGCCAGTGCACGCACACACACACACACGCACAGTCTGAAATGCATAAACAGACACCAGGCTTGAGTTGTTCTGGTCAAATGATCACAAATGTTTCATATTTCAGGTGTTAATGTCTTCTAGATTGTTTTCTGCACACAGACGGTTTGGTCTTTTAATCTTTTTTGTTTATTTCTTTAATGTGTTTTTTTATTTTATTCTAGCGCAACCAAAAAAACCTTTGTAAGTACAGTACTGTACTTTAAAGACTGTATGCTTAATAAATATTCTTTAATGACAATAAAAAGTCTCTTGCTGTAACTTTGACTAGACTTTGGCCCAATGTCTTCACTAAACCTGGTCATTTTGTACAAAACACTTTTTTTGAGGCACAGTTGCCCCTCCTGCTGCCTATAGGTCAAAATGACACCAAGGCCTCATTTTGACCCAAAGGCAGCAGGGGGGTTGGGCAAAACAAGCTCTCCACACATACAAAAATGGCAGCTTTGAAAAAAAGCTACAATGTACCAAGTTTACAGAGACTGAAAATGATTGAATTTTAGTTAACATTAATAATAATTTAAACTTTTAAAAGAAACTGCTGTTTGGTTAAAAAGTGTACTTTTCAGGTTAAATTGAGCTTCAGCTCATGATGAAGACAAACTCAAAAGTCTGACTGGATTGTGTCTTCATCCTGGTCTCTGTTAGGGATTTATGAATTAAAGCTTAAGTATGTAACTTATTTTTTAAACATATTTCTTCACTCTGCCACTATTTTATGATAGATTGATGTTTGACTGGTAATCTCTGAAAAAAAATATAGTCCTCTGGCGTCTCCCGGTGGTAATAAAAGCATTTATAAAAACCAAAGCGCCCCGCGGTTAACCAGCCAATAAAAACGGAGCTTCTAACTTCTCACGCTCCTAACCCAGCCCCCCCCAACCCACGCCCCCGCCTGCAAGCCCGCAGCGGTTGCGCAGGTTCTCGTAGAAATAATTGCAAAGTGATGCAGGACTGTTTTATATGTGACACAAATGTATTGAATTCCCCTTCTTCATCCCTTATCTGGACTATTCTTTTGTTTTTTTGCCAAAAGTCAAGTGATCGCTCACTCCTCCTCCTCTCCCTCCGCTGAGTGCATTGAATGAGGAAATGACTGAAATTGTCACAAGCGAATTAAACTCAGGTTTTACGTGGCTGCTCCAGTCCCTGCAGATTTTCTGGTGTGCTGGACCAGTGCTCCATGTTTTTTTTTTTTTTTTAGAACGTTTTATTAACATATAAACAGAATATGCAGCTGCTCCGACAGGAGCTGACAGCGGAGGCGGAGCTGATCTCAAGTTCAGCAGACCACGGGGGAGCAGCCATATGGCTCTGAGGGGGAGGGAGCAGAATGCTTTCCTCTGTTCAAAATTTTTCTAAGTGTTTTGGTCATACAGAAACTGCAGATAGCAGCTTTAATGATTAAAAAACAGATAAAGTCTAAAGCAGTGGTCTGCAACTTTTATGAGCAAAAGCGCCATTTCTGCCTCTTGACTCACTAAATAAAATGTGTCTATATGCACAAAACCTGCCACAACTGTGATTATCAACTGGTGGTCCATGGGCCACTTCAGGTTTGTTTAAAGGGCCTTTTTATGGCCAATAGGGGTACAACAGTCCCTCGTTTATCGACGGGGATCCGTAACCTGAAGCCCTACGATAAGTGAAAAACCACAAAGTAGGAATGCAAGTAGTACGTAGTAGTTTATAATAATAATAATAATAATAATAATGTCTTTGTCTGTCATCTGTNAATGGAAAAAAGACAGACTGCAGGTCTCTTTTCAGATGGTAAAAGAGAGCTGGCGCCGATATCAGAAAGCAGTGAAAACTGCTAAATCACAATACTTCTCTGATATCATTGCTGCAAACTCTCGTAACCCTCGAGTTCTGTTCTCCACCCTAAACTCTGTTCTCCACCTCACTGAACAATCACCCATGGAAGCCTCGACTGAGCTGTGCGAGAACTTCCAACATTTCTTTTTAGATAAAATCGCAACCACCAGGGCTCTCATTTCTCCTCCATCTCACGATCCATCCATCCCACCTCAATCTGTTGCTGTGTTTGACCATTTTGAACCAGTCTCTCTGTCCTCTCTAGAGCAGGTCATGTGCAGCCTGAAACCATCTGGCTCCCCCTTCGATGTGGTCCCCCCTCGGCTTCTAAAGGAGGTTTTTCACACTCTAGGTCCCTCCATTCTCTCGATTGTAAATAGCAGTCTATCCTCGGGTGTGGTGCCAAAATCATTAAAACATGCTGCTGTTCAACCCCTCCTGAAAAAACCAAACCTCGACCCGTCAGTATTATCCAATTTCAGGCCTGTCTCCAGACTCCCATTTGTTTCTAAACTTCTAGAGAAAATAGTTGAGTCCCAACTAAAGTGCTTCCTGGAGGATCACGCTATCCCCGAGCTATTCCAGTCTGGCTTCAAATCCCTCCACAGCACTGAGACTGCCCTACTGAAGGTTTTTAACGACATCTTCCTATCCACAGATACTGGTGACTCTGTGCTGCTTGTCCTATTGGACCTCACATCCGCTTTCGACACCATCGACCATGAGATCCTCATTGCTAGGTTGGAGCAGTGGGTGGGCATCTCAGGATCAGCCCTAAACTGGTTCAGATCCTACCTCTCTGACAGGTCTTTTTGTGTGTCCATCAATGATTTTACTTCTGCAGTGGCGGCTCTTAAATGGGGGGTTCCGCAGGGGTCCATCCTGGGTCCTCTCTTGTTCTCCTTATACCTGCTGCCACTCGGTGCTATTTTCCGGAAACACAATATACCTTTCCACTTCTACGCTGATGACTGTCAAATTTACTTCCCCCTAAGACAAAATGGTACAGGCTCTATTCAACCTCTGCTCGACTGCCTGGCTGACATCAGGGACTGGATGGCTTTAAATTTCTTAAGCTTCAATGATAAGAAGTCTGAAGCCATATTGTTCCTTCCCAATGACACAACCTCAAACCACTGCATTGACCTGTCTGCTCTACCCCTGTCCGAAAAACAAAAAGTCACAAATCTGGGAGTGATAATGGATCCTTCCATGAAACTCAACAGTCATGTAAACATGATCGTCAAATCCTGTTTTTTCCAGCTGAGGCGTCTGTCTAAGCTGAAGCCCATATTATCCAAAAACAACCTGGAGACAGTGATTCACGCATTCATTACATCTAGGCTTGATTACTGCAATTCACTTCTGTTTGGCGTCAGTCAAGCCACCATTGCACGATTACAACTGGTTCAGAACGCAGCTGCCCGATTTTTAACCAGCACACGCAAAAGAGAGCACATTACACCAGTCTTGGCCTCCCTTCACTGGCTACCGGTTCATCTTCGAATCCAATTCAAAATTCTCATGTATGTCTACAAATCGCTGAACAGTCTCGCCCCCGCCTATCTCTCGGATCTGATACACCCATATGTCCCTCCACGTGCTTTGAGGTCAGAGGATCAGGTACTCTTAATAGTTCCAGAAACTCGCCTTAAGCGCAGGGGTGACAGGGCGTTCTCTGTAGCAGGCCCAAGACTCTGGAACGAGTTACCGCTGCTCATCAAACAGGCCCCCTCCCTCTCGGTTTTCAAATCCCGGTTAAAAACTCACTACTACTCCATTGCTTTCAATGCCAGCTGATTTGTATTGGATCGTTTGATTTATGATCTGCAATGTTTTTATGTTTTTCGTGTTGTACTTCATTGTCTGTGTTGCCTGTTGCGTGTTTGTTTGTCCAGCACTTTGGTGTGGACTTGTTCCTGTTTAAAGTGCTTTATAAATAAAATGGTATGGTATGGTATGGTATGGTATGGTATATATATATATATATATATATATATATATATTATATATACATATATATATATACATCCATCCATCCATCCATCCATCTTCTTCCGCTTATCCGGGGTCGGGTCGCGGGGGTAGCAGCCTAAGTAGGGAGGCCCAGACTTCCCTCTCCCCAGCCACTTGGAGCAGCTCCTCCGGGGGAATCCCAAGGCGTTCCCAGGCCAGCCGAGAAACATAGTCCCTCCAGCGCGTCCTGGGTCTTCCTCTGGGTCTCCTCCCGGTGGGACATGCCCTTTCTCCCCCCATTTCTTTTCATTGATTTCTGAAATATCAACAAATGTTTATTAGACATTTACAATTTTATAATGGATGGATGGATGGATGGATGGATGGATGGATGGATGGATGGATGGATGGATGGATGGAAAGATGGATGGAAAGATGGATGGATGGAAAGATGGATGGATGGAAAGATGGATGGATGGAAAGATGGATAGATGGATGGATGGATAGATGGATGGATAGATGGATAGAAGTACAGATGTATTCATAAATAAATGAGATCACTACTTGTTGAGATCAAATGCTCTACTTCATTCTTCTGAAGTTTATTAACATTTTATTTCTCATGAAAATGCAACAAGATCTCTTCAAGTCCTTGAAAACTTGATGAGACATTTTTGACATCTTTATCATATCATTTTAGGGGGGAGTGGTGGCAGAGGGTAGAGAAGGCGGGCCTGTAATCGAGAGGTTGCCAGTTCAACTTCCCCATGCTGACAACTTCAAAATGTCGGTGGGAAAGTTGAAACACCCACACCTGCCTCCTCCCTCATTTGCCTCTGGGCCCTTGAGCAAAGCCTCAACCCCACCATTTGCTTCCTCTGGCACCCTAGATGGCAGCTCTCTGCTCCACGCAGAGGGCTGTGGTAGCTCTGTGGTTTGTGCTTGCGTCAGGAAGGGCATCCAGCGTAAAAAAATAAAAAAATACTAGAACTGTCAAGTCTTTGTGTGAGTTAGTTTGCTGTGACAACCCCTGAAGAAGGGAGCAGACGAAAGATGGAAAAAAAAAAGTTATTTCATTTTATTTTATTTATTTTTGTTTTGCTCATCTTGGCAAATCTTTTAGTTCCTGTTCTGCTGATTTAAAGGTATTGTGACATGATGTTGAAAATTTGCATATTTGTCAGAACATATATATCTTATATCATTGAGCTCTGTTCGTTTTTGTAAAATAAATTATAAATATATTAAAATTTTATTCCAAGTTATGCTTTTTAGCTACGGTACTGTTTTCTGGTTTAAGCAACTAGTTAGCAATTTTTAGCTTTTAGCTTCATGTTCTCCTCTTTTTAGATACAAGCAAATGTTTTGCCTTTTTTTAAACTTTAGCTATTATTTTAGCAAATTTTTGCTATTTTTAGTTTTTAGTGACAGTTTTACTGGTTTTAGCTTTTAGCTACTTGTTTTGCTAGTTTTAGGTAATAATTAGTAATCAGTTGGTTTTAACTACCGGTAGTTTTTTTGTTTTGTTTTTTACTCAGATGTTTTGCAGGTTGTAGCTTTTAGCGTTTGGGTAATGTTCTGGTAGTTTTAGATTTTAGATACAGTATTGTACAAATTTTAGCTTAGCATTTCCTAACTTAGTTGCATTTTTGTTGTTTTTCTTTAGAGATTTTTTTTATGTAGATTTTTTTATGTAGAGATTTTTTTTCTTGTTTTATTCGTTAGCTATTGTTCTAATGATTTTAGCCTACTGTTCGGTTGCTTAATGGGATGCAAAGCAAAGCTAAACAACACATTTTGGAACTTTGCTGTGTTTATAGTTTCTCACACCGTTGTCGCTAAGTTAGCAGACAATAATTCTGGTTCTTTAAAGGAAGACATGAGAATTCATGTGAAGAAGTGAAACAATCATAAATCAGTCGTGTTTAAGTCAGACTTTGGAGACAGTGTTGGAGCCTGAACTACCCTCAGGTTAAATTTATGTGCTCTAAAGACAGAGCTGTTTGTTGTTTCCCTCTCTACTGCCTGATTCTTTTTTTCCCCGCAGCAGCAGAAACCAGAGTCTGTCGCTAGGCAACCACCCCTCCTCCACAGCATCAGTACCAGACATCGGGGGCGTGCACGAACTGCCGCATCTCCGAGTTGCCTCGCACGTTCCCTGCGTGCGTTGTCATCACGCAGGGCAGGTTTAAAGGCCACGGATGCTTTTTTTTATTTTTATTTCCCTAATGGGAGGCAGGGAGGTACACGGCTGCGCGCGCACACACTCAGACACACGAACACACGGGCTGAACGAGATGCCCGCGTGACTGCAGGGAGGAAAGAAGTGGAGGAGGAAGAGGAAGAAGAGGGGGGAGTAGGTGCCGTGAGGTGGAGTTGCCAAAGATATAAAAAAAACAACGAGGAGATACTCCGTCTAGAACACACAGCTGTTTTTTTTTATTTTTTACTTTGAAAATCGATGAAATAATTTTCTTTTCCATCTGTTCATCACCTGGTGCTGGGTCTTCTCTTGCCGGATGGAGTGATGTTCTATCCGGGCTCTGAGCTCCGGTTCTCCCTGACAGGATGGCTGTAGAATAAGGTCACAGGAGGGGGTGGGGGGTGTGGAGTGCACATGTTCGGACGTGGTTTTGTAAAGGGAAGTGACCTCTGCAGGGGGTGGGGGGTGAAAACAGCCAGCGATCAGCTGCTGTCTTTGGGATTTTTATTTATTTTTTAATCTGCGGCCTTGCTCGGGTCTCCAGTTACCGCAATGCCACACGGCCGAGAGGAGGCGGAGATGGGGGAGAGACAGCGGAGAGGAGGCTGCTACAAAGGGAGGAAAGCAGTGAGGTGAGGATCTAAAGAACCTGACTAGAACAAACCCAGTCCAGTTTGTGAGCTTGTGTTTGGATGGGACTGAACGGCACAAAGTGTACTTTCTGAGCCCTGGGGGTCTGCAGGCTGCTCGGGGCGATGGGGACTCTACATGTACTGACTCAAACCACTTCAGCATCACGGCTGAAATGTCAAATGGGGTGAGCTCTGCTCGACTCTCAGCTTTCTGCTGACAGAGTGTTTGGACTCTCTGGCAGGACTGGACTGTTTGTGCGGCGCCACCACGATGGGACGTGATTGTGCAGGAACTATTGCACCGGCCAGCGGAGAGTTCGGTGCAGGGTTTTAACAGAGCTGAGCTCCAAATTCGCTCTTCTGCCCACACAACTTGATTTAAGTGGAGAACATTTCCCGGCCTCCTCCTCATCATACACATAAAAAACATGCCTTCACCTTCAGACTCCAGCAGCGTAGCCTCGGCCTCTGGGTCTCGTGGTTGGTCCGACAGCCGTAGAGGCATGTCAGGTCGGGGGCCTGGTGGGGCCCGGCTGCTCCTCTACCTGGGTCTGTGCCACCTGGGCCTGGGAGCTATGGTCCTGGGTTTCTCCTTCACAAGCATGGCCTTCACCTCCTCTGCTCGCGTCAGACAGTCCTGTCCATTCTGGGCCGGCTTCTTTGTAAGTTTGACTTGAAAAATGGTCGGAGTCCAATATTGAGGAAAGTTCAGATCCGCTTTCAGATGTGCATTTGTGTTTTCAGGTGGTGGCATCGGGGATAGTTGGGATAATCTCGTGGAGAAGACCTTTGACGCTGGTGGTAGGTTTAGCTTTACAGCTGAATTCAGATGTTAGCTGTTCAGATAGGTTTCTGCATGTCTTCATGTATAGTGCAAGCTCATGTTTAAATAAAGTTTTACTGAGCAAATAATTATTTACTGCCACTTAAGAGGCATTGGTCGTGATAAATCCAAACACACTTAGCTTTTCCTGACACTTTCGCTGATTATTTTCTTCAGTAAGTTTTTTTAAAAAGTCTTTATTCATTTCATAACAAAATTAAAAAACCTAACATAACAATAAACATATCTGTGATTACAAAAAACAATACAAAATGAAAGGCAGCAGATGAAGAAAAAATCTTATAAAATCTGCACCTTATTTATCTAATAAACCATTCAAATAAACATATTCAAAAAATTGTCAAAACAAGTAAATAACAAGGTATTTCAAATATCTAACACTTTTCATGAA
>JBBPBX010039761.1:12617-29723 GCA_038048925.1 Garcialebias charrua | reverse complement strand
TCATCATCATAAGATGATGAGTTTTAAGGTGGCAAACCAGTTTTTGATATGAACCATATCTACACAAAGATGCAGCCACACACCAAAATTGAAGTCAGCAAAATGCTTATTTTTGAAGCTATTCAGCTCACAAGCTTTTCATATGTAGGCACAGCCATCTTGGATTTTGATGTAGTAACCCCAGTTTTTGAAAGGAACCTTTCTTACTCCTAACCAAACGCTTAAATAGAATTCAGTACTGCACCTATTTTTCAGTTATCATACTCATAGACGGACAGGAACTGAAGGAACAGAAACTAACAGAGAAGTGGCTACAGACACAGAGGAACTAAGTAAAAACCTTAAACACAGAAAAGTAATAAGAAAACAAATGATAAAGGAAATAAATCCAAAATAGCAGACACCAAAAACAACCAAAAGGAAACAGATCCTGATTATAAGTATACTTTTGTCTTTAGTTGATTGGAAATTAATTCAAGCCTGTGGTGAACTTTGCATAAGCTATATAAACAATTTAAGATAAATTATCCATATAAATTGTTAGGAATTATTTATACCAAACAAGGTATTATTTTTTTTATTATTATATTCTGAAGTCAGTTGACTACTTTCTAATATCCTCAGTCTTGTCATTCTGCTGCATCTCTTCATTGTGTGTTTGCTTTTATTTGTCTTTCCTCTACTTGGTGCACAAAGTCATATGGTCTGTTTTTAATTTTCACTGCTTTCACTTTGATTTAAACAAACAAGAATAAAAGCAATAACACTGGAATCGTAATAATGGAAAGAAATTGATATGGGAATAAAAATACATAATTATAAGCAAATCTAAATATTATTTGTTAGACATGCAGAAACATTTAGCATCCCAAACTAGAAAAGGCTGTACAAAATGTCCAAATCAAAAACAACGATGAAATGATTCTTAGATTAACTTTTTTTAAATAAATGATCATGAAATCCAGTTAACACAGCTTAATTTGAGAAAGAGTATCTTGGGTACATGTCGTTTGCAACAAATATTTAAAGTAAATCTCAAGTTTAAGATGAATTCCTTATTTCTATTTTGCGATAACTGTTCAAAATGTAATTCAAACTTGGCATATTTTATAAACAAAATGAAAATCCAGCTTCTCTAAAAGCCTGGTCTTGTTCTGGTAGAAGAACAAATGGGTAACTTGATGCCAAAAAAGTTAAATGGTCATTTCTGTAGATTATAACATCATTTGAAATTATTTCCATTAAAGTGTGTGGTTATTTTTTCATTCCAAACAAAGTGAAGTGCAAAAAAAACACACAAAAAACACAGTATATTAGTTTTGTCTTCGTTCTTTGTGAACTTTAAATGTCAGATGGCAGCTATATGATTGTTGATTTCAAAGAAAGGGAAGCAAAACTTCACAAACACAGCTTTCATTTGTCCTTGTACTCTTAAACCAAAACCGTTTATTTCTTCCACAAGTGAACCTGCATTCACCTTTTACACTTCACAAGAAAGCTTTGATTCTTTTGTAATTCAGCCGTGGACGGGTTTAATTCTTTAAAATCTTGGTTATAAAGTGACTGTTTAAATGATCTTGATTCTTCAGACAGCCAGACATTTAAACAGCCTTACTTCTGAACCGCTACACACACTGACAGCACAAAAATGCATGAATTATTTTTTTCAGAACACAAACAAACACATCCACATTTTGACCACCATACAAAGTGCCAGAGGATGGGATTTGTGTGGAGCAAAGCCTATCTTAATTACAGGCATTGCAGACAGCCCCAAAACCACAGCAGTGTTTGAGTGCTTCTGAAAGCTTATCTACCGTATTTTCCGATGTATAGGTCGCACCTTTTTATGGTTTTTTTCAAGGCCCGCGACCTATACACCAGTGCGACCTATATATGGCTTTTCATCACTTTTGGCTAAACAAATTTTTAAATCCAGCTCATTTCACAATTACGTTCATTTATTAAGGAAAAGTTCAGCTCAGACACATATTTGCTATAATTTTGATCAAACAAACAATTGTTTTTAAGTGTTAATCTTCTTAAAAGCCTTGCTGTGCGCTCCTGTGGCAGACATTTGCAGCAGAGCTAAACGTAGGTGCGACCTATACACCAGTGCAACCTATCTAGGGATTTTTCCAATTCTTTGGCAATAATTGGATGGTGCGACCTATACACAGGTGCGACCTATACACCAGAAAATACTGTATCTATAGGCAAGTGATGTGACACCAACATGGATATAATTGGAACATAAAGATAACTCTTTCAGTGGCACATTAGAATAATGTGATGTTACCTTCGACATTTTAATACCTGCCTGCCAATAGGGTCAAACTGTGTTTACAACAACATGAGGCTTTAAACAACAGAGAAAAATCACAAACACAAGTAGGTGCATAAAGGTCAAAACTGTAGAATCAGGAAACTGTTCGATTCTGACCCCTGAATACAAAAATACTGTCATATAAAGAACTATCCATCCTTCCATACATCCAGTACCTTTACATACTTCTTCCTTTTTGGGTTGCGTGGGTCACTGGTGATCATGTCCAGCCATCACTGTGTGAGAAGCGGGAGACACCCTGGACAGTTCTCCAGTCCATCACAGGGCCACATAGAGACAAACAAGACAAACAAACATTCACTCTCTCTCTCACTCATACCTAGGGACAATTTAGAGTTACCAATCAGCCTAACATGCATGTTTTTGGTCTATGGGAGGAAACTGGATTACCTGGAGAAAACCCATGTATGCATGGAGAGAACATGCAAACAGAAAGGTCCATGGCCGTGATGTGAGCTGCCAACCTTCTCGCTGAGAGGAAACTGCTCCACCAACTGAGACACTGTGCCGCTTATAAGGAACTAAACGGTTGTAAAACTAAACATTTGTTCCTTACATTGTCACAGTAATCAGTAATCTGAGAGTAATTAG
The DNA here is from genome assembly GCA_038048925.1 of Garcialebias charrua. Taxonomy (NCBI): domain Eukaryota; kingdom Metazoa; phylum Chordata; class Actinopteri; order Cyprinodontiformes; family Rivulidae; genus Garcialebias; species Garcialebias charrua. The sequence goes on along the minus strand of JBBPBX010039761.1, from coordinate 26,785 downwards.
GGGTCTCAATGTACTTTGTAAAATACTGAAGCACCTTTATTATTATTTGTATATCATTATTTTTATTTCTTTTCGGGGCTGAGATGGAGTAGGGCAGCCAACTCAGGATCCGAAAGTCCCAGTTTTGATCCCCAACCTTTCCCACATGTTGTGGTGTCTCTGAGCAAGACACCTAATCCTTAACTGCTCCCTAGAAGCCTACATAGCTGTCCACTGTTCCACCTGGGTGTACCACAGGTACGATTGGTAAAATGCGGGAAACTAATCTTGTCATTGTATGGGAACATACAATGATGACAACACATAGTACATTACTTTATTTTACTGTTATTCTTCTGTTTTGCCACAACTTCTGATTTGCCGTGCTTCCTGCAGCTTTGGAAAAACACTGACAAAAAATACGCAAAAATTTGCAGCTAAATTAGAAATACTGCACTGAGACTTTTTTAATAGTACACTGTACGACAGAGACAAACATTAAAAATAGAAGAAGAAAGGAAGAGAGATAGAAAATACAAACTTTCCACTTAAACATCAATGGGATTTTGGTAGAACAAGTGGCGGTGGAGTTTTTCTGTTTTGTTGATGTTTCTTTTGTTTCTTTGTTTGTTTACTAACATAAAACACTGTGGGCACATAAATATTACCGTGTGACTCCAGACACTCACTGTTCAAAAATTTTATTTATTACAAACAAATGTTTTTTTAAAAAGTTACTGTCTATTTGTTCAACATGAAAGGTACTTCTACCAGTCATCTAACTGTTAACAACGGTGTACCACAATGCTCAGTCGTAAGACCCACCCTCTTCACAGTCTGCAAAGTAATGTAGGTCAGCTCGTGCCTGATGTATCTTTACATTTCTATGCTGATGATACAGTTGTTTATTGTTGAGCTAAAACAGTTGCGAAGGTTTTCCAGCTTTTGCAATCTGCTTTTGATATCATCCAGACACATTTGTTCCATCTCAAACTTGTGCTAAACACTAACAAAACTAAAAGGCTGCTGTTTTCAAACAGGAAGTCGGTCTTAGCAGTCCTTCCTTCTATTTTACCCTTGAATGGTGTTCCTATTGTGTGTGTTGATTTTTACAAATAATGTACTTGGGAATCTTGGTCGATTCACATCTCTCTTTTAAGCCCGACATCGAAAACTTGGTAAAGAAACTCAAAGTTAAATTGGGTTTCTTTTTCAGAAATAGATCCTGTCCAACTCTGAATGCTAGGAAACACCTTGTACAGTAACTGTGACTTTCCTTCCGTCCATTGACAACGGTGACATTATTTATAAGAATGCCCCTGCAAGCACCTTGCAGATGCTGGATATTGCCTATCACGGTGCGCTAAGATTCATAACTGGCTGTAACTACAGTATCCACCACTGCACCCTGTACTGTATTCACTGGTTAACTGGTCATCATTAACTTCCCGCAGATTCTCCCACTGGTACATTTTCATCTTGAAATCACTTCTTGGTCTGCTGCCTTCATACTTCTCCTCTTGCATGTCTCTGTGTGAGTGCAGCTACAGCGTGCACTCTCAGGACATCATTACATGCACTGTTCTCTCAGTGCAGACTGAACTAGGCAAAAGGGCCTTCTCCTACTCCACTCCTGTTACCTGGAATATCTTGCAAAAAGAGTTGAAGCTCTCGACCTTGACCTCTCTAAGTGGCTTCAAACATCTGTTAAGTTCATGGCAAAAACAAATGCAGACATTTTCCTGTTTTTAGTATTTTATATGACTTTATAATGTAGCTGTTTTTTAATATAATTTTCTTCCATTTATTTTTTCAGTTTATATGCTTTCTTTTATGATTGTCTACTGTTGTCATCACTCTTTGTTAAAGGAGAAATGAAAAGTGTTTTTAAGCTAATAGTAGTCTAATGAAAAGCATAAAATAAGCTTGTTGAGAAAATTCACAAGTCAAAAATTTCATCCTAACTCAAATTTAGCATTTGCAAAGTGAAAAAAAATCTCATCCGGTGTTTTTGACACCCCTCCCCCTGCCTGGTCTCGCTCCCAGGTATGACGTAGGTCGGGCCACGGTTGTCCCTCATACAGTATTGTGTAATTTCATTTATATTGTAAACAAAAAACATTTCATCACATCAAACTGACAATTAAGTTACATTTGGTCATAATTACCTCAACACCTTTTTTACATTGCTGATTTGTAAAAAAAACAACAACAACAATTTGATACTTAGATCCTCCTAAAATGAGCAGTTCCAGAGATATGTACGGGTGAGCGCTTGGTGTTATTTACGTTCTAAAATAAGCTGATTTGTAATAATTTATTAACAAAAATTAAACTGAGACACACTCTTTAAAAAAGTCAGCTAACAAATAATTTTTTAGGCATTTCTGTAGTTGAATTTTAATGAAAGTCTGCTTGCGCTGAAAAGCGGAAATGGTATGTACAGGTGCACGCTTGGTGTTATTTACGTTCTAAAATAAGCTGATTTGTAATCATTTATTAACAAAAATTAAACTGAGACACACTCTTAAAAAAAGTCAGCTAACAAATATTTTTTTAGGCATTATAATAATAATAATAATGAATTCAATTTATAACGCGCTTTTCATTAGTGAAAATCTCAAAGCGCTACACACATTGAATGCTACACACATTCATACACCGGTAGCGGCAGACTACCATGCAAGGTGCTTTCCAGTCCTACCGGGAGCAACTCGGGGTTAAGTGTCTTGCCCAAGGACACAACGACACATGGTGTGGGGAACCGGGATTCGAACCGCCAACCTTCCGATCGGGGGACGACTGCCATTACCACTACGCCACGGCCGCCCCTGCGTTTCTGTCGTTAAATTTTAATGAAAGTTAGCTCGTGCTGAAAGCGGAAATGTTATGTACGGGTGCACGCTTGGTGTTATTTACGTTCTAAAATAAGCTAATTTGTAATCATTTATTAACAAAAATTAAACTGAGACACACTCTTAAAAAAGTCAGCTAACAATTTTTTTTAGGCGTTTCTGTAGTTCAATTTTAATGAAAGTCAGCTTGCGCTGAACAGCGGAAATGCTGTGTACGGGTGCGCCCTTGGTGTTTTTTACGTTCTAAAATAAGCTGAATACTTTTGTAGGTTATTCTAATTAGGCTATTTTTTCTACTAAACACTTTGAGACTTAACCTTCAGTTTGATGTCATGGGTCACAAATAAACACAGAACCCTTGGGCCTCGACACAGACAATGTGAAGCATTAGCCGCCGCATGCTAACATTAGCATGCAGCACTAGCATGCGGTGGCTAACACATGGCTATTCGTATTTCCAGTATAGAAATGCCCATTAGCCCATTAATGCACTAAATCACCAAACTGTTTTTGACAAACTAAAGTGATATGGGGGGAATCAATTCTTACTATTCCACGTAGCCAACACTGTCATTGGGCTCGTCAGAATTCTGAGATCCAGCTGTCGGTTCAGGTTCAACCTGATATGGTTGTAAATCCATTACCCACACTAGGTGTTCCTGCATTTCTTCGGATTCAAAAAAGTCTTCCGCTTCTATTTTAAATGCCAGACAGGAGGACAGTAATGATGGGTTTGTAGCTTCTGTGTTATTTAGAAAGTAGCGCAGAGGACAAATATGCGTCATTTCATTCAAATATGCGCCATTTCCTTCCTGACCTCCAGAAATTAATTCACTTCGGAGTTTAGCAGGAACAACGTAAAAAACTATTTCTTTAAGCTACTGACTTGAAAAAAGCATACAAAGTATGTGTGTTGTTTACTAAATGACATTCTTGTTATATAGATTTTTTTAGATTTCATTTCATTTCTCCTTTAAAAAAGTCTCTCTTGTAAATGAGTCTATGAGGCTCAGTGAGACTAACCTGTATAAATAAAGGTCGAATGAAAAAAACTGATGCTTGCAATTTTGTCTTATTGTCACAATGGTTGTCAGGGAGTGACAGACACAGATGTGTTGTTACGATGGTGTCTACAGCAACTGGCATCAATTTTAACATTTGTTCTGTTCTTGGTTCTTTTTAATTTAAAAAAAATAGTCCATACATGAAAACATAGACATCTATCAATGTAGATTATTTCAGAAATCCCAAATAACTTTGAAGAAATTGGATTATTGTTTTGTTGTTTTAAAGACTTTTGCTTTCCTGACATTTAACATGATGTGTGGTTCTGCAAGATAAAGAAAACTTCCCCTTAAGTTGGACCTGTGTCTGTCTCTGTCTGACAACCATTCTTAAGTAGAATCGAGCAGACATTTAAATGCATGTACCTGCCAACACACACCTGCATACCCACACCCTTACACAAACACACACACACATAAATACATTTTCCACAAAGTCTACAAGCATTTCTCTGTGGGAAACTGGCACAAACTGTTCTGAAATGGGAAAACCTCTTTTGCTTAGAGAGCAAATCTAACTGTTTGGCAGTCAACGAAGCAGACAGGCAGGCATGTGGCTACAGACACACACACACACACACACACACACACACACACACACACACACACACACACACCTTCAAATACACACACTTAGGTATTTTAGGGCAGCAGGCCATACTGGCAGATGCAAAGTGGATGACATCTCACTGTTGTGGGGCTTTCTCTGTGTGCCTACTTTGCTCGTTTTATCTCAGGAAGTAAAGGGCAAAACGGCTGAATTTGGCAGAAGCCCCTCAGATCCAGAGGTAAACAGACTCTCTGCCATGAAGTAAGAGCAGTGACCCAAAGCACTGAAGATGAGAAGCCAGAAGGGAAAGTGAAAAAGAAACATAACAAGACAAAAATAGAACCAGGAAGGTGTGATTTAAAAGAGTGAAGGTAAAGAGGTAAAACCAAAACCAAAAAAAAGTTTGGAAAAATAACAAACAAACAGAAACACAGGAACAAAGAGTTTTGTAGTCTTAGTTTTCTAGCTTTTATTTTAGCCTCTCCTTCTTCTCCCTCCACATCCCTCACTGCTGCTCTCAAGGGAACGTTTTGAGGTGTTTGAAAAATGCAGTGTGTACCAGTTTGTGTGTATTTGCATGCATGTGTGTGTGGGAGGTGGAAAACTGAGCAGGTGCACGAGGGGCACAGAGAGCAAAGCTGATCACTGAGTCCAACAGATCATAGTTGTTAAGTGTTGGGAGGTGGTGAGACGATGAAACAGGGTAATACAATTTAAAACATCCAACCTAAAATGATTAGTGAAGAGGAAACACTGGAGTGCATCACATTTCATCTGGAAATACAACAGGTTCACTCAGGTTAGCTGTAAAACAAAAAACAGACTCTAGGGATGCCGACAGATGCAATGAGCTCCTGATTGTCGTAACTTGACAGGAAGACATGGCCTCCAATGACAGACTTTTAAATGTTTTGAACTTGGGCTTACATTAGCCACCATCCAGGTGCCTTCATTCTGCAGAGCGGTGTGTGTGTTTTCACCCCAGCACAGAAGAGTGTGAGCGCCACCGATCATTACTGTTGTCATGGAGAAACTTGAGCCGCAGGTAACAGCGGGAAAGAATTTCTTCCATTTTCAAAGTAATTTTTAACAAAGCGGATTCGGTGTCAAACATCTAACGCTACACAACACTTTCTCAACAACTCTGACATATTAGTTGTAGTCACCTACTTCATTATTTTAATGAGCTGTGGTGTGGGGGCTGCTTCTCTTCGTCTCACCATTATTCTTCCAGCATCTCTTCACTCCCACTGTTCCCCTTCTTATCAAATACACCTAACTTTTCTCTCTTCTGACTTTCTGCTGAGGCTTCTCTAACAAAGAGACGCACTAAGATGAACACATACTCCTGTGTCTTTGCTCAGACACCTGGCATGGCTTCAAACATGATGTATTTCAGGAACTTCATGTATTTTTTGTGTGTTTAGACAAAGAGAGAAAATCAGCAGCCAGTGATAAAACAAAATAATGTGTTAGTGTGTTTCTTTACCTTTTTGTAATGCTAATTATGTTTTCTTATTCTTGATCTTGTTTTTATTTTATTCCTCATCAAAACCATCAGGGAGATTTAATACCAAATCATTAAAAAGCACATGGTTTAGAGCTGTCGCCTCACAGAAGGAAGGTTCAGAACTCATCTGGATGCATTTAGTGTGGAGTTTACATGTTCTCCCAGTGCCTGCATCTCTTCTTTCTGGGTGCTCCGTTTTCGTCCTACAGACCAAACATTCATGTTAGGCTGCCTTCAGGCCCACACCTGTAGACTTCAGAAAACAGCATGGAGGCCAACCAACGCTAAGGTGGAGCAGATCAGCAGCTTCAAGTTTCTCGGCGTTCACATTACTGAGGATTTGTCCTGGACATTACATACAAACACTGTGGTCAAAAAAAGCCAGACAGACTCTACTTCACAAGGAGACTAAAGAAGTTTGGCATGAACACACCAACATCCTCACCAACTCTATGCCAGTAACTCTTCTGCCTATCTCATCCATGTATGGTGTTCCTATTGAGTTTGTAGATTCTCATAAATACTGTAATTAAGAATTTTGGTTAATGCACATCTCTCTTTTAAACCACATATCGAAAACTTGATAAAAGACATTAAATTAAAACTGGGCTTCTTTTTCAAAAATAGATCTTGTTTAACTCTGAATGCCAGAAAACACCTTGTAACCACTACCTTCCTACCAGCCAGTGATTATGGTGACATTATTTACATGAATGCTCCTGCATGCTCCTTGCAGATGTTGGATGCTGTCTACCATGGCACACTAAGATTCATAACTGGTTGTAACTACCGTACCCATCACTGCACCTTGTACACCTTGGTCAGTTGGTTATCATTATCTACACACAGACTCTCACACTGGTTCATTTTCATCTATAAATTCCTCCTTGGTCTGCTACCTTCTTATATCTCCTCCCACGTCACGTTGTCAGTGCAGTTAAAAGAGACACTCTCAAAAGAGAGCACATTACACCAGTCTTGGCCTCCCTTCACTGGCTACCGGTTCATCTTCGAATCCAATTCAAAATTCTCATGTATGTCTACAAATCGCTGAACAGTCTCGCCCCCGCCTATCTCTCGGATCTGATACACCCATATGTCCCTCCACGTGCTTTGAGGTCAGAGGATCAGGTACTCTTAATAGTTCCAGAAACTCGCCTTAAGCGCAGGGGTGACAGGGCGTTCTCTGTAGCAGGCCCAAGACTCTGGAACGAGTTACCGCTGCTCATCAAACAGGCCCCCTCCCTCTCGGTTTTCAAATCCCGGTTAAAAACTCACTACTACTCCATTGCTTTCAATGCCAGCTGATTTGTATTGGATCGTTTGATTTATGATCTGCAATGTTTTTATGTTTTTCGTGTTGTACTTCATTGTCTGTGTTGCCTGTTGCGTGTTTGTTTGTCCAGCACTTTGGTGTGGACTTGTTCCTGTTTAAAGTGCTTTATAAATAAAATTGTATGGTATGGTATGGTATGTGCTCTCAGGCCATCATTACCTGCAGCATTCCCTCAGTGCGGACTGAAATTGACAAAGAGGCCTTTCTTACTCTCCTAAAACGTGGAACACCTTGCAATAGGAACTGAAATTGTCCACCTTGATTCCTTTAAGGGGTTTCAAACATTTGATAATGCCAATAGAAACATCAAAGCAAACATGTCCTTGTTTTTAGTATTTCACCCTGTTTTATGGCAACGTGATTTATTGTTTTATACACTACTCATTTTAACTGCATTTTTACTGTAGTTTATTGCTGTCATTGTTTACTGTTATTGTTGTCTGCACATAATGTTTTTTCTGGAACAGGGGCCTCATGTACAAAGACTTGCGTGGATTTCTTACTGAAACGTGACGTACGGTCAAATCCAGAAAACTGCGTATGCACAAAAAAATCCAGATGTATCAAACCGTGCGTACACCTGAATCCACGCACATTCCTTTTGTACATCACAATCAACGTGGAACTGAGCGCACGTGAGACACCTCCCCTGACACGCCTTCATTTACATATGTTAAACAGATGCAAATTACTTCCTGCATGTGTGAAGGACATGTTTGTTTGATCCCTGCGCGATCAGAAATTATTTCTAGATTCAGGAAAATAATGAATTTAATATAATATGAGTGAGGAAAAAAATCCTAAGTAAGAATAGTAATAAAATGTGTTTATCACGCAAAGAACGAGTGATTGTGTGTCGGTATTTGTGTGTGCGCGCACCCTGCTTTGGTGCGCAACCGGCTCATCCATTCATTCTGAGTGAAAATATTAACTTTGCGCACGAGTTTATTACCATAATTACTGTAAACACAGAGGAACTTGGATGTTTGGTTGAACATAGATCTTTGTTTATTTAATAGATGATATGAAGAAACGGGTCTGTGCGTCTCAGTGGAGAGTTTTCATGACATGACGTGATGTTGGAGTCTCCAAACGCTGCGCGCGCCGCAGCCTTGTGCGCAGTCTGTTTGTCTGTGAAGCTTTTACTCTCCTACAAGTTATATATGGTGTACTTTCACGTGTCATTTTGGAGATATCTACAATAAACGCAGATTATGAAACACCTCCAGCTGCCGTGTAACACCGGCGAGGGTGCGCGCGCGCTCCAAAGCGCGACCACTCAGCCTTTGGAATCATATAGATGAGACATTCCATTGGACATGAATCGGCTTTGTGTGGACTGGACAGCCCTGATCGGCCTGCAGCTCCCTCAGGAAAGCTCGGGAACAGTTTGATCGCTGCTTCTGCATGTGCACGCGTGATGCACGGCTCCTGTGTTGCTCCAGAGCGCAGCAGTGCCAAACTGAAAAATGATTATTTCTGAAAACGGCTGATAAGCCATATCCTAGATCAGAAAATTATATCTGTTTATAAATAAATGCTCTGCGTGTTACACTATTTATTATATCCTCCAGTAAGGCTGAATGAATCCGTTCCTGTTAAATTTATTTTTTGCACAACTTTGCGCGTCCTTTATTTAACTGCGTCATGTGGATGTAATACTTGTTAATCGTGTGTTTGGTGGGAATATTAATCATTTTCACATCATGAACAGTTAATAATAATAATAATAATAATAATAATAATAATAATGAATTCAATTTATAACGCACTTTTCATTAATGAAAATCTCAAAGTGCTACAAGGTGCAACAGAATTAAATGTCAATAAAACAATTAATAAAACAATTAAAATCAACAACAGTATCAGCTAGATCAAAAGTAGAATCATGAGGAGGTAGAGTATGCTCGGTTGAAAAGAAAGGTCTTCAAGCCGCTCTTAAAGTCAACCACAGACTGTGGGGCTTCAGTTTCTCTGAATCACCTGTAAGTGTCGCCAAAGGAACAAGAACCACAGAAACGTGCGTACGCCAGCCATGGGGCTGGCGTGGAAATGTACTTGGATGCGCACATATTCACGTTCAGTTCAGTTTTGATACATACGGGGTTTTGCGTGGATAGTGACGTACGCAAGGTTTTTGTGCGCACGCACAGAAACCGTGCGTACATCACTGTCCACGCAAAACCCCGTATGTATCAAAACTGAACTGAACGTGGATATATGCGCATTCCCACGCCAGCCCCATGGCTGGCGTACGCACGTTTAGGTGGTTTTTGTTCCTTTGGCGACACTTACAGGTGATTCTGGAAAACTGAAGCCCCGCAGGCTGTGGTTGACTTTAAGAGCGGCTTGAAGACATTTCTTTTCAACCGAGCATACTCTACCTCCTCATGATTCTACTTTTGATCTTAGCTGATACTGTTGTTGATTTTAATTGTTTTATTATTGACATTTAATTCTGTTGCACCTTGTAGCACTTTGAGATTTTCATTAATGAAAAGTGCGTTATAAATTGAATTCATTATTATTATTATTATTATTATTATTATTATTATTATTATTATTAACTGTTCATGATGTGAAAATGATTAATATTCCCACCAAACACACGATTAACAAGTATTACATCCACATGACGCAGTTAAATAAAGGACGCGCAAAGTTGTGCAAAAAATAAATTTAACAGGAACGGATTCATTCAGCCTTACTGGAGGATATAATAAATAGTGTAACACGCAGAGCATTTATTTATAAACAGATATAATTTTCTGATCTAGGATATGGCTTATCAGCCGTTTTCAGAAATAATCATTTTTCAGTTTGGCACTGCTGCGCTCTGGAGCAACACAGGAGCCGTGCATCACGCGTGCACATGCAGAAGCAGCGATCAAACTGTTCCCGAGCTTTCCTGAGGGAGCTGGCAGGCCGATCAGGGCTGTCCAGTCCACACAAAGCCGATTCATGTCCAATGGAATGTCTCATCTATATGATTCCAAAGGCTGAGTGGTCGCGCTTTGGAGCGCGCGCGCACCCTCGCCGGTGTTACACGGCAGCTGGAGGTGTTTCATAATCTGCGTTTATTGTAGATATCTCCAAAATGACACGTGAAAGTACACCATATATAACTTGTAGGAGAGTAAAGGCTTCACAGACAAACAGACTGCGCAAAAGGCTGCGGCGCGCGCAGCGTTTGGAGACTCCAACATCATGTCATGTCATGAAAACTCTCCACTGAGGCACACAGACCGGTTTCTTCATCCATCCATCCATCCATTTTCTTCTGCTTATTCGGGGTCGGGTCGCGGGGGTAGCAGCCTAAGTAGGGAGGCCCAGACTTCCCTCTCCCCAGCCACTTGGAGCAGCTCCTCTGGGGGAATCCCAAGGCGTTCCCAGGCCAGCCGAGAAACATAGTCCCTCCAGCGTATCCTGGGTCTTCCTCTGGGTCTCCTCCCGGTGGGACATGCCCGGAACACCTCACCAGGGAGGCGTCCAGGAGGCATCCTAACCAGATGCCCGAGCCACCTCAACTGGCTCCTCTCGATGTGGAGAAGCAGCGGCTCTACTCCGAGTCCCTCCCGGATGACTGAGCTTCTCACCCTATCTCTAAGGGAGAGTCCAGCCACCCTGCGGAGAAAACTCATTTCAGCCGCTTGTATCCGAGATCTTGTTCTTTCGGTCATAACCCAAAGCTCATGACCATAGATGAGGGTGGGAACGTAGATCGATCGGTAAATTGAGAGCTTTGCCTTTTGACTCAGCTCTCTCTTCACCACGACAGACCGGTACAGCGCCCGCTTCACTGCGGACGCTGCACCTATCCGCCTATCGATCTCACGCTCCAGTTTTCCCTCATTCGTGAACAAGATCCCGAGATACTTAAACTCCTCCACTTGGGTAAGGACCTCCTTCCCGACCCGGAGAGGGCACGCTACCCTTTTCCGGTTTCTTCATATCATCTATTAAATAAACAAAGATCTATGTTCTACCAAACATCTAAGTTCCTCTGTGTTTACAGTAATTATGGTAATAAACTCGTGCGCAAAGTTAATATTTTCACTCAGAATGAATGGATGAGCCGGTTGCGCACCAAAGCAGGGTGCGCGCACACACTAATACCGACACACAATCACTCGTTCTTTGCGTGATAAACACATTTTATTACTATTCTTACTTAGGATTATTTTCCTCACTCATATTATATTAAATTCATTATTTTCCTGAATCTAGAAATAATTTCTGATCGCGCAGGGATCAAACAAACATGTCCTTCACACATGCAGGAAGTAATTTGCATCTGTTTAACATATGTAAATGAAGGCGTGTCAGGGGAGGTGTCTCACGTGCGCTCAGTTCCACGTTAATTGTGATGTACAAAAGGAATGTGCGTGGATTCAGGTGTACGCACGGTTTGATACATCTGGATTTTTTTGTGCGTACGCAGTTTCTGGATTTGACCGTACGTCACGTTTCAGTAAGAAATCCACGCAAGTCTTTGTACATGAGGCCCCAGGTCCCTATTGTAAATGAGTCCTTGTGGCTCAACGAAGCTAGCCTGTATAAATAAAGGTTGAATGAATGGAGAGAAAAAAAACGTGTGCTCCAAAGCTCTATAGGTGAACCACTGAGAGTCTGCTGACAGGCTGTATCCCAGGGTGGTATGGGAACTACATCAGTCAGAACAGGAAAGCACTACAGAGGGTGGTGCAAACAGCAGAGGACATCACTGGTAGCAGTTTCCACACCATGCAGGACATCTACAAAATATAAAAATGAAAGGTAGCAGAAAGAAGAAAAAATCTTATTATATCTGCCCTTTTTTTCAAACAATTAGTTCAAACAACAACAATAGTAATAATAACCAATAATAATACTGAACTGACAATAACATTGCACTAAGCCATATCTGTGACAACTAATGTTTATTGCTTTTGCACTATGTGGCTGTATTGTGTATGTCACTACCTTACCATCATAATTCATCTCAGTGTTACGCACTACCTGTGCAATAACCTATCACACAACCTGTGTAGTACTGGTGTATGTTATGTGCATTTTATATCACGTACATTTAAGCAATTGTGAAATACTTATTTATACAAATTCATCCTACTGGCACCGTTATATTCTACCATGTTGTTGTTTATTATATTTCTTTTGGACCTTGTAAATATTATATTCCTTTTTTACTTTTTGATACTTTAATGCATGCTTTAGTATTTCTTGTTTTGTTCTGTTTTTGTTTGTTTTTAGCAAGTCAAATTGGTTCTTCTCATCCTGAAAATTTCATTGCATTGTTGACCTTGTGTTAATCTTTGTATGGCAAATAAACAACACAACACAACATAACATACGCTCCCTTGCTTTGGTTAAATAAATAACTATCTTACCTGTTCTAGATAGCTCTTTGGTTGACCTCAGATGTTTTTTTTGCTTTCAGTTGCTCCATTCTGCAGTGGTAGCCACAGCAAGTGAACTTGCTTGAAAGATTTGGCATTTATTTGTATGCCAGATGCCCTGCCTCAACCTGGGCTAGAACCTACAACCTCAGAATTACAAGACCGCTTTTTCACTGACCACCAAGCTGCTGCAACCTGTTCCAAATTTAATTTTGACCAGAGTGCTGAAAAATGGCTGGTTGGAGTGGTTCCAAGACCAAAGTGGAGTATCTCCAACATTTCAAAGTTGATCATTTGGATACTTTTTATTACAAATGTTTTCATTGATGTCAGTTTTACATAGGATTGTTATTACAGTGGGATTATATAGAAAGTGGTCCAAGCTACACTAAAAGTGCTACAACTGGTAGTTGGCTTTACTTGTACCATACATTTCCATGTTAAAATTAAATCATGTAAACGTTCTAAATTAAACTGGAATTGTTTTTGAAATGGCAGTTATCCACCTTGATCGTGGTCCTACCCTTTAGCTTGTCACTTTATTAAGAATTTTACTCATTTTCTCCTAAATGAGTTTGTTCAAAGAGCTGTCTACTACAGTTCAGATATTGATTGTTAATAATTCTTCCACAGAACCCCACTTCAAAAGTTCTGAACTATTTATTTTAGGAAATTTCTTCATGGCATTTAAGAAGGCGAGGATGGTGACCTCTAATGACAAAATTGTAGAGTGCAACCAGTTGAACACTGCAAGCAAGAAATAATGATAAAACCTCTGGTCTCAGCTGAAAACACACAGACACACATACCAAAGGCCTCATAGATGTTCTGTTATTTTTCCATTATAGCCCACTGCAGAAATATTTTGCAATAGAACATTTAATTTAAGAGGAATCCGTGCCATCTGCACTTACAGATTCGTTCTTACGCAATAAAACTTCAATTTTTGTTCCGTTCCACCTTTATGATAATTATCTCATAACACAGCCAAAAGACTGCTGTAAATGTCACACAAAGGAAGTTCTGACTGCACGGCTCTCAGTCAGTTCTGATCCTCTGTCTGCCCATTGTGCCGCTCTGTCTGTCAGCTGCACAGTTGGTGGTTCTCAAGAAGAAAGAAGAAGAAACCCACCTCATAGCAACAATAAGCAAGGTGGAGAAAACATAATGTGTTTCTCTGTGTCAAACTCCAGCTGGTATTTTTCCAAATACTTGCATTCTTCCAGCGAGATACCTGCAGCTTTAATGCCACAGTTTCTGTTAATGTTGGGGGAATGTTTTATCTTCAAGCTACATTAGAGTGAGGAATCTGTGTCCCTCTGGCAAAACGTTAAAATGATGACAGATCAGTTTTTGTCACAAGTCTGAGAATTCATCAATGATGTTGATTAATGTTGATCAGGTTATTTTATTTAAAGTGTGTGGATCAGTGGCGGCCCGTGAAATGTCGACCAGGGGGGCTATTTCTCAAAAATGAA